>OLKM01002968.1:0-47916 GCA_900291075.1 Melanogrammus aeglefinus | reverse complement strand
TCAAGGAGATCACCTTCAGGTGGACCCACGTTGCCAGGCCACGCCACTTCGAGCTGGCATGCAATATCCCTTTCCATCCAAGAGTGATATTCGTCTGATGTCACTATTGCCCGATGAGAAATGAAAACAAACGCGACCTTCACCAGATTTTGTGGAACAAGGCACCACTATCCCCGCATGGTCTCCAAGGTCCTTCTCAGCCAGTGCAGTGTTCAAGTTTGATTACCCTGCCTCTACGGTAACGCTCATAACATGACCTGCCTGGTGAAAACATCAGTTCCACAACTCCTCATACCTCTTCGACGTGTAGCTCTTGATGAGGGTACCTGGGGCTCTAGAAATCCTATGTGCTAACGGAGTAAGGAAACTATATCAGCCCAGATTGGCGGTGTAGCAATAAAGATCCTGTGCAAAGTGAAGTGAGTTAACTGCGGTTTCGGCGAATGAATCTTTAATGGTTTGTGTGTGTTTTTCTTGGAATGATTTACGAGCGCGGAATCAGAAACCCCGGGTCTGACGCAGGCGTCCAAAGGTCTCGGAGACAACATTCCCACTGGAGGCTTACAGGAATCAGGAGCATCAAGCGGGCACAGCAGACGACACTTTAAGTTAGAGGAGTTTTATTTCGCAAAAGTTCAAAAGCACAGAAAGATCCAAAAGTTAAAAGGTAAAGTCAGTTTTAAGAGGAATCCAAAGTGAACGTCTAAAGAGATAATGAATCAAAACTCTTGGATAACCAAAAGGCAAAAAGTCAAAGCCAGTCCAAACAATCCAAAGAGTGACCACATTAAGTATTCCATCACTGTACGGCACGTAAATAGCAGAGAGCAAAAACAGAGGCGTCCAAGTAACACTTACAGGGAATGCGGCAGCGAAGACTCAATGAAGCAGAACATACAAAATACAGGGTTTAAATACTCTGAAGATAATTGGGCCATAAGCAAAGAAGCACACATGAACCAACAAACAAGACCACGATAACACGACACGAGTTGAAAATAATGGAGAGGCATGCAACTAAAAATCTAAGAATAACATCGTAGACCAAAAACGAGATTTGGCGACAACTAAGTGTGAAAAAAGGGTATGACAAAGATCCAGAGTGTGACAATGGAGCTGTCTCGCATTGTATTGTTTAACTTTCATTGATTGTTCATGGTCAGTCTTATTGAGATGAGACACCAATCTAACTGGAGAGAGGTCCCCCCCGTAGGGTTGAGCGTGTAGCGTGTTCATTAAGTTCTATTGATGTAAGGTCTACCTACGCCGTCTAGGCTTTACGCCTTATGGGCTCTTTGTTTCCAGTGTGCGTGCTTGCGCGCACGTGAAATTTCAACTATGCACCGAATCAACGTGCACCTTTGGCGCGCCACATTTCCGCAAGGTGAGAATTTTTGAATGTAATATATAGGCGTGAAAGCGCAGCCGCCCGCCTCATTCCTCCTTTTTCTTTCAGCATTTGCACTGACCACAAGAAGAAAGAAAAATTATGACTTCCGAAAAACCATATCGATGACCGTGCAAGCAGGCGCAGGGCAGCCACGGACCAACGGCCCTTCAAGGCCACTGGAGAGACGCTCCCATAAGAGCTACGAGGCGCCTTTTCAGGGCCTCAAGTGCGCCTCCTGTCCGCTTCCCTGGCCGCCGGGTGACGGGCTCCGGGCCTGTTTAGTGCCTCGGGCGCTGAACACGCCGCGGCTAGCCATGGTCGCTCCCGCCTCCCTTGCGCCGGCTGCTGCGCGCTGCCTGGAGGAGTGGGCCCATCCTCTCGAGGCAACCCTCTCTTTTTCTCCCCGTCCGTGGGGACTCGCTGATAGGCCATTAACGACATATCTCAAGGGGACTGAGGTTCCGCAGACGCTGCCAAGTGACGAATTAAATTAAAACAGACGAGCGCACTTCGAGGTTGACGACATCGCCCTCCTTGAGACGAGGTCTTTCTGGGTCTGCGTCCGGTTCTCCGCCCGCTCCGGGGCTTCGCACCAAGCCACTGTCCTCCACGTGACTGTGGCGTTAGAAGACGGATGGCTGATGCTCATTTCGGCGAGATCATCGGTGAGGCGGCGGCGCATATTCCAAGGGCATTCCACATGCCGGCCGACTCTCAACTCGCCATGTCGGATGACATGCAGGGACGAGTGTTTTTCGCCACTGTCTTCATCCCGCGGACCCACCCGGCTGCGGAGGCCCCCTCTGTTCCCCCGAGCTGGTTTAGCACCTTTTCACGACGTTGCGGGTGGGGAAAAAAACCTCGCTGAAGAGCCGCACCGTAAGGGCCTTCCCATCCTGACTTCCACTGTACGTGCGCCCACAGCGGTCGGGCACCCCTGACTACCTCCACAGAGACGGGCCGAGTCACTCGCCTGGAGCCTTAACATCTTGAAGACAGCGTCTTCTCTGTTCGAAGGTAAATGACTTGCGGCCGGGATGGCGCCCTTACACGAGAAGCCGCTGCCGCCCAAGGAACCGCCTCTCAAGAGGCAGATTTCTATCCGGCCTGACCTACCGGACAGGGTGTTCGCGTCTGTGCCTCGCAATCTGGCGGCGGGGTCCAACAGCATTCGCCCCTGACTCATCTGCCCTGCCCTGGTCTCCTTGTCGTGCTGAGCGCCGAGGAGGCCCTTATGGCCTCCGGGGAGGTCGGCAAGATGGCTTGAACAGCTTTCCCGCTTCTCCTAGCCCGTCCTTCGGCTTGCTCCCGCCCAACCGGAACAGCCGTTTCGGCCGGCCGGCATATGGCGTGGACCACCATGATACGCAAGAAGGCACCATATGGCTCTCTCACACTGCGGTCCAGGAAAGCGGAAGCAGTCGGGCTCGAGCCTCGTCCAGTTCGGTCCCATTAGCCCCGATGGAACCAGGCTGATATCGGCCAGCCCGGCCCCAGGGGACCGCCTCCAACTCCACCCGATGCCGCCGCATCAGAAGCAGCAGCAGCAGCAGCAGGCAGCAGTCAGCTAGCAGTGCAGCGGCAGACGCCGGCCGCAGCCGGGGAGAGCAGCACCGCGGATGGAGCAGAAGATTCCGCAAACTTGGCTCCCCACTTTTTCTTATGTAACCAATAAGAAATAAAGACCCGTACACGTGTCAGTACATACTCCTAAGAGAGCGATTTCTTTAGATCGCCTCTTTTCCCCCATCAGCCAATGGCTGTAGGGTGGCGGCCGGACGGCGTGTATACATATCCTCTGGTTCACCTGCTTCTAAGAAGCGCCGTCCCTCTGAATCTTCGTGGGCGGCGGAGACTCGTTACCGAGCCGTGGATACGGACGCTTGTGCCTAGTTTCTAGTTCCCACGTTATCCCCTCTACTCTCCTCCCTTCACAGTCTGTGAAGGTGAGAAAGACGGAGTGTCTGCGTCTGTGGCTGTAGCCAGCGGGCCACGCACGGTCATGAAGTGCTACGACGCAGACGACGGCTGTTGGCTTGTTCGGCGGACATGAGCATGGCGTCTTAATGGCTCGCTGTTTGTTACCAGCGACTGGCTCTGTGACGTCTACGCACGGTCGCTGAGCTCCTCCCTTGTCATGGGATGCCCCCCTTGTCCACTCCACACAAGTGTGGAGGCGGTAAGGGCCGAGGATTACGGGTTGTTCCTAGGACAGCTTTCCTCAGCTGTCAGGCTCGCCCTCTCTCACGAGCACGTATGGCGGTGTTGGCTAGAGCGGTTGTGCGTTCTAACCCCATCATGGTTTGAACGGCACACTGTGAGATGTGGGTCATCCCCATACAGTTCAAGCGGCCGTCCCCCACCCTTTGTGGGGTTGGTGTGATAGACAGGCTACCGGACCAGTGTGCAAGCACGGCTCTGGCAGCCAGATGCTATAGGTGGCCCCCCCGTTCTCCTTGGAGAAGGGCGTCAACTGTCGTCCCCCCCCACAAGGTTTTAGTCCCGCTACTTCATGGTTTCCAAGAAGTCAGGGGAGATGAGTCCTATTCTGGATCTTCGCATGTTCAACAGATTCGTTGCCGCGAGGAAATTTAGAATGCTCACTATCAGAGCGCTGCGCCGATGTGAGAAGGCTCCGGCGACTGTCACATCCCGGGATCTCAAGGATGCTTTACTATTCATGTGCTCGTTCGGCTTCAGGCGCCCAGGAAGTTTCTCTCCGCGTTTATTGCCTTTATGGGGGGTGACGTACGAGAGTACCAGTGCCTGCCATTTCGGCTATACTCTCCTGGCCACGCGCACCTTCTCTCGAAGTAGTGTGGAGACGGCGTTGGGACGCGCTCAGGCGTCAGGGAAAGAGGGTTCTCTCTCTACCTCTGCTCACGACCCTACTTATTCTGAGCGACTCCAGAGGAAGCTGCGAGAAGTGGGAACAGACTACATGACGGTGATAAACCATCTCTCTTTCCTGGGGTTGGCATCAATCTGGGAGAAGAGGCTTCCCGCTCCCCGGCCAGCAGATAGTCTAATTGGGGGCTTTGCCTGGGCCTCAGGCCGCCATGATGACAGCCAGGCTTTCGTCCTCCTCGCTGGCGAGACGCCATCGGCCTGTTGGCACTCTCCCGCGCTTTTCGCGTTCTCAGAAACGTGACCGCGCTGTTCCACCTGGCGCCTGTTGGGGCTGGTGGCAGCCGCCATTGCCCGTGGTACTCCTGGGTCTGCTCTTTATGCGCAGACTCCAGCGGTGGTTTGCTCGCCAACGGTTGGATTACCCCGTGCGACAGGACACAAGTTCAGGGTGCTCTTCTGTCTTGCCTCATTGTGTATCGCCAGACCTGGGATATATTGGGGAACCCCCCCCGCCCTCTCAGGGGTGGTTCCCCCTGGCAGAGTTGGACGTCCTACGCGTTTTGGTCTTCACAGACGGCCTCGTTGACGGGTTGGGGAGGAACGTGCCCTCTCTCACTCGGTGGGAGGCGAGTTGCGCCACGGCCCCTAACAGTCCACATAAATGTGCTAGGAACTCGTCGCTGTGAGGAAAGTGCTCTCTGTGCCATTTCTTTCACATGGTGCGTGGGTGGCCGCCACGTCTGTCTGACGTTGATCAGGACAGACAGTGTGTCGGCGCGCGAGGTACACATAAACAAACAGGGGGAGTGCGCTCCTCTGCTCTCTCACACCAAAAGGCGGCGTCGAGCTCTGGCTTTGGGCTCATCAGTATCTCCTTCAGTCTGAGAGCCCTGCATATCGCGGGCACCCAGAACTTCGGGGCGGATCTCATGTCTCACGGCGGTCTCCGCCACGACGAGTGGCGGTTACATCCCAACATTGTCAGACTGATCTGGCAGAGGTTCGGGACGGCTCAGGTGGACCTGTTCGCGTGCAGAGAGAATACACACTGCAGGTGGTGGTTCTCTCTCAACCCTCGGGATCTTCCCCCGTTGGGGTGGATGCGTTGGCGCACACACCTTGGCCTCGGGTTCTCTTGTAATGCGTTTCCTCCGCTCACAGCTGGATCCTTCCTCTTCTGGAACGGGTCAGACAGGAGAGATTGTCCCTGATTATAGTGGCTCCGGAGAACCGCTCAGCTCTCTGTTTCCAGAGCTGGCGACGCTCTCAACGGACCGGCGCTGTGTGGCCGGTACCGTTCAGCCCGGATGCGCTTTCGCAGACCCATGGGACGGTGCACCACCCGCCCGATGTATCGGGACGGCTGTTGGTCTGGCTCCTGAGAGGTTGACCCTGCAGGGATGATAACCGCTTCCTGCAGGAAGCGGTTATCAACACCATCCAGGGTGCTCATGCACCTTCTACTTCTTCCCTTTATGCGGCGAAGTGGTTTTCTCTGATTGGTGTGACAAGAACCACTCTGTTCCATCCCATTGCGAGGTGGGAAGCGTGCTTGCTTTTCTGCAGCACTTATTGGAGAAGGGTTTGGCCTTTTTCCCCTATCAAGGTCTATGCGGCAGCTGTTTCAGCTGGCCATGCAGGCTGTGATGGTGGACTGATCTTCAGCCATCCACTGGTCAAGAGGTTCTTGCATGGGGCTAGAGGGGTTAGGCCTGTTTCACGCCACCACGCTGGGACCTCCCCACCGTGTTGTGCGGGTTGTCCAGGGACCCTTTCGAGCCTCTGTCTCAGGCCCGTTTGGATGCCCTGTCCTTTAAGACGGCGCTCTTATTGGCTTTGGTTTCTGCCAAGCGGGCCTGTGAGCTAACCGCTCGGTCTGTCAGCCTGAGCTGCTTGTTGCTTAACGAGGACAGCCCCTTTGCGCTGCTCAGACCTAATCCTAAGAACATTAATAGTTCTTTCCGGTCGAGGGATATTGTGCTTAAGGCTTTTCACCCCCTGCCTCATTCTAGTAAGGCGGAGGCAGAGTTGCATCTCCTGTTCCTGTTAAGGGGGACGAACGTAGGGGACCCAAGCGCAGAACACAGGTAGACGGAGACAGGGTCAAGGAACGGGGTTTATTGGCACGCAGGCGGAATAGTCAGACAGGCGGGGATCGGGAACCGGCAGGAGAGAGTCAGACAGGCAGGGGTCGGGGAGAGCAGACAGGATAGTCCAGACAGGCGAGGATCAGGAACCGGCAGGAGAGTCAGACAGGCGGGGGGCGGAGAGCAGGCAGGATAGTCAGACAGGCGAGGATCAGGAACCGGCAGGAGAGTCAGACAGGCGGGGGTCGGAGAGCAGGGCAGGATAGTCAGACAAGCGGGGATCAGGAACCGGCAGGAGAGTCAGACAGGCGGGGGTCGGAGAGCAGGCAGGATAGTCAGACAAGCAGGGGTCCAATAACGAGCAGGCAGGCAGGCAGACAAGGGCTCGGCAGCAGCCGGGTAGTCAGGCAGGCAGGGGTTCGGTGGCAGGAGGATTACTAGGAGGGAGAGAGAAAGTAACCAAGGGGAACAGGCTAGAGGACAGAGCTTCAATAACGCTAGTGGAATCGATACTACCAAGAAAAGGGTAAAGACGAAGTGGCGCCGGTTGGTCGGAGAACCCAGGCTGAAGTAGGGAAAGGATGATTGGACAACTGCCGACAGGTGTGCGAGGGAAAGGAACGCCGGCGTCATTGGCCACTAGATGGCGGTAGTGGACCGCGTAGCAGGGCGCGGCGTGACAGTTCCTGGTGCGGGCGCTGGCTATGTATGTGAAACTCTCGGCCGCGTTCCGCTCCACACAAGTTATTTGTGTGTTATAGCGACGCTAGCAGGGGCCTTGCTCTCTTTAAATACCGGTTTTCTCGATGGATATGTGAAGGTGTTTGCTTAGCCTATGCTCGGCAGGACTTAGCGCTACCATTGGGCGTTAAAGCTCACTCTACACGGGGCGTGGCTGCTTCAGCGGCTCTGCTCAGAGGCGTTCCGGTGGAAGACATTTGCGCGGCTGCGTCTTGGTCTTCACCCGGTCCTTTTGTCCGTTTTTACATGTTAGACATGTCCAGGGGCTCACTCGGCAACTCTGTGTTTGGAGTCCGGTGCCCCTTCTTACGGCTTAAGAATGAATTGTAAGGCATGTTCTTTTAAGCGGCATCGTTGAATTTCCTCTCGCCGGATTGGCGAGTTGGACTTGACTGCCAGTATTTTCTCTCCCCGCCGTTTTCAAAATGGAAAGCGGAGAAGAGAGGTTCCTATTGGCTCGCAGATTGACGAGTTGGTTTTGTCTGCCAGGATGGCACTCCCGCCGTTTTTCAAATATGAAACGGGAGAGAGGAGCTCCTTATTGGAGAGTCGAACTCCGTAGCTCCGCCCCCGGTGGTAGCGGACCTAATGGTAACCGTATAGGCCGATTCATACCTCCGGATCCGGACAAAACGGTCCGTATCCGTATTTACCGTAGGGTGTGAATGGGCCTTATTACTCTGGTTTTTCCCTTCACTTTTCATGGATTCCATGAAGGAAGGATTGGGCCGGAGTCTTTGCAGACTCACTTTTTTCTCTTGATCATCGCCTTGCTTGATCTAGGAGGAATTCGTTTTTTATTAAGCTGTTGTGTTTTGCACATCCTCAGCTTTTTTGATTCTTATGTGCCCTGGTGACTTAAGTTTATTTGACTGGGTCCAGCAGGAGTACATTGATTGTGCTCCGCTCGCAGCTTCGCCTTAGCCCATAAGGCGAAGCCTAGATGGCGTTGCCTACATGAAATAGAACGATAGTTCTGATATTATAACTCTAGTTCTATGGTTGTAGGCGTAGCCGTCTAGTTTCCCACCTGCTGTATCCTCCAAATGCTGAAAGAATAGCATGGAGAATGAGCGGCGGTTTGCGCCGCCTTATATACACGTGCCGTGGGAAATGTGGGTGGTGCCCACGTTGATTGGTGCATAGTTGAAATTTTTCAGTGCGCGCAAGGACGCGCACGGGACAAGCCCATAAGGCGAAGCCTAGACGGCTACGCCTACAATCATAGAACTAGAGTTATAATATCATAACTATCGTTCACTATCAACTCTGTACCGCCAACGATTCAAAATTCGCTGATCACCGGGGGCCAGCGCCGGCATATTGCTGGGCCCCGGGGTCGTTCTATTACTACACATCAACATTTGATTGGCTGATTACACACGTCAGTCAAATCTATTATCCAATGGGAGGTGGCAGCTTCAGCACACGTCAGTCAAATCTATTATCCAATGGGAGGTGGCAGCTTCAGCAAAAGGGTATTAATACTTTTACTGCTGGCCCTGCCGGTCCATTTAACCTAGCTGTGATGCGTTATTCAGCTGAGCTCAGCCTTACAAAAAAAAAAGATTTCCTTCTGGAATTATGTTGAAAAAAAAAAAGTATGGAATTAAGATGCGTTCAGACACAAATTATGTAATTTTGAAAAAAATAATATATTATTTAGATTTTGAGAGGGCCATCAGAGAAGGCCCTGTTGGGCCTGACGGCCCACCACTGATGAATTTGTATATTCTTTGGACCGTCCTAGACGATACATCCCATCCTCTCTCTAAGCCTTGTTAAGATAGTTTGCATTAAACTGTACCCTTGAAGTCTGATACTGAGGTCATTCAACAGACTTCTTTGTTGAATCGATTCCTTTAAATCTCTTGGAGACATGTCCACCTCCCACATGTGTATTATAATTTAACTTGGTCTCTACCACCATGGCTGACATCAGCCCTGGCCGACATCAGCCCTGGCCAATCCTAAACTCTCCACGATGGTTGTTTCCTTTGTATTACGGGTAACTGCCCACGATGTGAATGTTTTCCAATAAGAATCATGTTCACCCATTTTCTTTTCTTTTTTCAGATTACAACAAGGCTGCAAAACAAAGGTTTTAACGAGAACATACATTTTAGTATAATATATTGATTTGATTTGTGGCCATGAAGAAATTCGGTAGCAGAAATATGTTAATAGTACATTCATTCATACAGAATTCTCTCCAGGAGAATTAATAGCACAGTTACATTGTAATTTTTGGATGAAAAACAAGACACTCACACATTAGATTGTGCATTAATATATTTAAGGCCACACAAACTGCCCCAAATAGTATATGCAAATATTTATATCAATTATTGAATATTGAATATTTATATTTGTTTCAACATGAATATTAGATACGATATTCACTTTCAATTTCTGTTCAATCTTTTTATAAGAAACCATGAATAAATAGAATGTTAATTTTGTGTACTCAGTAGAGCAAAAAAGGTGACACTGTCTCACTCATGTCAAGGAACAATCAAACTGTTAGAACAAATTCTGTGTTCAGATTTCGCAAGCACTGCTCTAAGAAACATGCTCAATATATACAAATGTGTCTCCTACACCTTAGTCACAATGTAAAATAATGTGGGTTCTACCTCAATGCATTCATTTGACGGTTAAATTAATGAGATTCATCAGTGATGTCAACACCCAGAGGCTAATGTTTGTATGATCTCATTTGCCTGTGCAATTGTAAGATTGTATTCAACCATTGTATAGCATACTTGCTATCCGGGTAGACCTGGGCCTTCGAGGCTATAGGCCCGGATCTTTTTGAATAGCCCCGGATCTCTGTGCCGCCAAAAAAAATAGTATATATATAGTATATATATATATATTATATATATATATATATATATATATATATATATATATATTATATATATATATATATATATATATATATATATATATATATATATATATACTATATATATATATACTATTTTTTATATATATATATATATATATATATATATATTTATATATGATGAAAATAGCCCCGTAGAGTACACTTCTTTGTGGTTGCATTACCAGCAGCCACAGATGCAACATTGTAGCCAGTGAAAACTGCAAAATTCTGACATGTACATTTATGGGCAGATTTAGAATAATTTGTTGCAAAATGTTGCAAATTGTATTCTCTATGCATAGCGCATCAGGTCGATATATTTGTTTAGTGCTGCTTGCACAGATTCAGGAGACCAGCAGTGAATTCAAGCCGGTTGAATTCATTGGGTAGGCACATGACAGTGTTTATTTGGCTACGGGCTTTTTTAATGTCGCATTTTGGCTGCTGGTGTACGTGGTGCACTTTCCTATCCTTAACGTAAATATTAACCTACTCAGTAGGCCTGCCCCGACATCAGTCAGACATGACGATTGGTCTTTCCTTTCCTTCTCAAACTACGTTACAATTGTATATTTCATCAGCCCGATTTTCAAATTTTCCCGGGGGACCAACCCCCGAACCCCTTTTTAAAATGACTCTAACTTCTGGGCTACAGCCCCGAATGTTTTCAATTGCTAGCGACACTCCTGTCCGGGTCAATAGCAATTCACATGTTGTGCGCCACCATTGTCATGACCTTGAAAGGACCATTCGTCGCTTTCATGGATGTATAATAAGAAGCGTCTCTGTGGCCTACCAAGATCAAGCTTTAATGTCTGATATAATGCATTGGTTTGACCATCTCTGTGGCCTACCAAGGTCAAGCCATAATGTCATAATGCATTGGCTGCTACTGAATAGTATGCGACTGGCATCTAGTGGCCAGGACCATTCTTCAAATAAAAAAGACATGGTTATTCAATAAATGACCATGGAGGTCATTGACGACTTAAAAAAAACCCGATGATGATGACGACTTAAAATATAACTTAAAATATACACTCGTAAGAGTATATATTTTAAGTTATCTGTGTCATAGTGTCATAATTTTTTTACATACTAACATTATTCTTACTTATTCATTCTTATTAAATTAAGGAATTAAACAGATGTGTGTATCGGTTGGACCTCATTAACATGGCGGCTAGTCAGCACCATGGCTAGTCACCGCCATGGTATATTTACACGTCACATCCGGTGAGTAGGGTCTTTTTGTTTCCCCTTATCCGCCATTTCAGTTTTTGAAGTTAGTTGTCATCAGTCGCTCGATTGTTGCTTAAATTGAATTGCCAAAACACAGCACCAGATCGGTGCTCTGGGGTTGACACTGAAACGCGGAGGGTTCAACCGGATACGACCGCACCGGTGTGTTGGTGACTGATGACCGTGGGCTGGTTGCGGATGCCGCCTGCTCAACAGACGGCTTCCAGACGCTAAAGTTCTGTATGAGTTGAAGCCTTGCTGGTGGGTACGGGGAAGGCCCGTGAAGCCTCGGCTCTCGAGTGAGGAGCATGGCAGGTCACTTCGACGCCGAGGACCGCGGTAGCTGGTACTGGGGTCGTCTGAGCCGACAGGAGGCGGTGTCGCTGCTGCAGGGCCAGAGGCACGGCGTGTTCCTGGTCCGGGACTCCATCACCAGCCCCGGGGACTACGTGCTCTCCGTGTCGGAGAACTCCAAAGTCTCGCATTACATCATCAACAGCATCAGCAACAACCAAAGACTATCCGGCAATCCAGGTAAGAACATAATATCTGGGGCCGGCTGAATTCATCCATTCAAAACCAGTGTCCGACTGGATGTGTAATAACCCGCTCCATCTATATACGGAACAACGTCTTTATTATTCGCTTCATTATACTAGGATCTATGTGTAACTTACGTGTAGGGATAGTCCATGTGGGCATTAGATCACAACCGTAATGAAAAAATAAAAATAAACACCAACGTTGAATCAGAAGTCGCATTCGGGTCAAAGACAAAACTGGGTTTTCACGCCTCCAAAAAAGAAAAGTCTTCAAGAACGCAAAGCTTGTTGTTCTTTCAGTGTAATCAAATTTAAAATACAAAAAAATCTTGGCAGGCATAAGAAGATTAAGGCAAGGCGAGGTGTATGATATATTAAAACACTATATGCAAGGACTGCATTGCCATTCCAAAATACTATTTAATTGTAATTTGAAATCTTTACACTGCAAATATTATTTCAACCACCAAGTTTTACCCGTTCACCAGGAATAAGTTTTTAGAGCAAGGTGATTTGTTTAAAATGCAATAATTTTTAGTTTAATTTTATATTTGTATGTATATTTTAAGAAACAAAAGTCATTATTAGCATTTTATTTATTTTTTTATACAATATATGCATTACACTGAATGACCAATTGATTACACTGAATGACGTTTTGTCAAAAAGGTGTCATGCAATGCCCCTATTAGCACTACTATTACTTATCATTAGACCAAACTAGTCACAATCCTGAGTAAATCATGCAGCAGCAGATATTGCCAAAGAATAAGCATTTTTTATTGAACACTTAACAAAGAAACATTTAAAATTAGATGAACATTCAATGCAGAGAAGTCGTTGATACATTTTTCATGAGTGGCTTGCCTGAAAAAGTAATGTGAAAAGTAGGGATGGGCATTCGATTAAGTTGTCTTAGTCGATCGTCGGGGGAATTAACGTTCAATTAGTTGATTAATCGTTAATATTTTTTTATTTGCAACAGTTCAGTACCAGTCGCGGATCCATTTGTGTTGCCGATGCCAAATAAATCCTTAAATAAAAAAAACAAATGTTACAACAGTGATATTCACTGTTGTAGTGAATATCAGCATGGCTGTGATACAACGCACTCCCTCTCGTGTGATATTGCTTAAGTATTTATATGCTTATAGGCTTAAGTATTTACATTCAAAATGAAATGAAAATACAAAAACAGCGTGTTTTCCTCATTGGGATCTTTATTATTAGATGAACAACTTAAGTTAAACCTAAACTAAGCAATGGAGCCTGCAGCTCGAAGCTGGCACACATAAACATAACTAAAAATAAACACAACCCTAGTTTCTTCCAAAAATAATAACAATGTATGGAAAAAAATCATGTTATAACTTAACCAAAAATGTATTATACTTAATTCGGACAGGTTTTGCCAAATGTAACGCAAAATATTTTTAAAAAGGCAGAGAAAGAAGGCCGAGAACAATGAATTAGGCTTAGTAACAAAGCTTCTGAAAATAGAACCAGTAACACACACAACTTCAGCACCAGTCTACAGATTTTTGTTCAGAAAGATGAGCATGTTGCCATGCTCCGGGGTCAGACGCGACCGCAGCCTGGTGGCCGTCAGTCCAGCCACCGAAAACACCCGCTCTGAGGGGACCGACGTTGCCGTGATGCACAAATACCTCCGTGCTACCTTGGCAAAGTGTATAACAAATTAGATAATGTGTTTTTTATGTCTTTGATGTTCGGTTTCAAAAAATCCAATAGGAGAGAGAGTCGAACAGTGCCTGGAACTGACCAAGCCAAAGGAACATTTAAAATTAGATGAACATTAGATGAACATTGTCAGATTATTTTGAAAACTTCTCCCAGTCTCCATGGCTAAACTTGGACTGCCTCGTTGTAAGGGGTTCTGGCTCAGACACAACAGCCTTGATGTCCTCTTTGAAACAGAAGACTTTGTCTGCCATGTCTGGCCAGACAAATGCATTTTTACCAGGTGCACTCTGGTACATGCAGTTGACTTCTACCTCCCCTGCAACTACCTGCTCAACTTGCCCAACAAAGGGCTTGCTGTCATACATGACAGCAACAAATTTCCTCAGTCATCCTCAGCATTCTCAAACATCTCAGCTGACTCTCCAAATTGGATGTTCACCGATGGTCCACATTCACATGCCGTTTCATTCCTACTGCAGAAGGATTCCTCCTGGTTCAGCTGATTCAATTTGATGGCTTTGGAATGTGCCCTTAACAGGTGGCAACTCATCATCATAATGGCTCACATCACTCTCATCACTGGCCCAAAAGTACCGGGTGTTGGATGCTGTGCTTTGGAGGAGTTGGTCGAGGTCCTCTGGCTTCTTAATGTCGCCTCCCTTCTTTACATGCTCATCTGCGAGCCTCTTGACAGCACCCCCAACGCCATCTGGTGCCCCTTTACGATGAGATGCCTCTGAGAAGTTCCATGTCATTTTCTTGAACCCGAGCATAAATGGAATGGTGCTCATCAAATAAAAATGTTGTTTATTTCTGTATTGAGTCACTGGACCATCGCTCATGCAGTGCAGTGTGGTGATTAAGGGATTCTCCTTCTTCAGGTCATCCAGAACTGGCTTGAGATGAGCCCAGACTGAGCGCTCATCGTGGCGTGAGGAATCCGATATGGTAGCATATGACTGATGGCTGCGAGAAGTATACACGACGATGGTGTGAATCGTGGCTTGCTTCCGGCTGGACCCAAAATGAAATCCCTGGATTTCCGTGGCCAACTTGCATGCGTAATTTTCTGAAAAGTCCATGTGGACAACAGCCTCCTCCTCAGACAGTCTCCTTTAGGTGTCTACACTTTTCAGTTTGATGGATCCAGTTATACTGGTGTCTTGCTAGATTTTCAAGCTTGCTGTTAAAGACTTTGACAAGATCACTCCAAGTCCCAGATTTCCTCTTTTTGCCAAATTTAGTTGAACTCTTACCCCGATTATTTGTTTTCTCCTTCTCCCACTGTTCCCATACAATTTCCTGAGGTTCTTCTGGCAGCTGAACTTCAAGCTCCTCGTAGCAGCACTTGGGGCACAGGCGGTACATGCTTTTTTTTTTCTTTGGGATCACACACTATAGCTTCTAGAAGTTGAGAGATGCTTGAGTCTTTCCACCAGGAGGACCATGTTCTCGTGGTCTATGCAAGCGCATGTGTAGCGATCACTTGCTTTCGGCTCGGTTATATGGAACGGTCTGAGGCTTAAGATCTGCCTGTAGGATATGGAGTCCTCTTTGGCCTCCTGTGTTGTAGACACCATTGAGTTCCTTCAGTGTTCTGCTGAGAATGCGTCTCTGAAGTTTGACCTTGTTTCTCGTGATGGTATCCTTCTTACCTGCGAGCTGTCTGCTGTTCTCGTCTCTGCTTAGAAAAGCAGCGTTTTTATTTTTTATATATATATATATTCCATATTTTTCTTAGGCAGTGATTGGCAATTGGCAGATCATGATTTTGGTGATCAGTTATCGGGCCCAAAAATGCTGATCGGGGCATCGGGTAATACTACATTAGTATTACTCATATGAATCCTAATTATTACACTGAATGACATCCATTACACTGAATGACATTTTAATAAGTAAACATGTTTTACAGGCAAACAGTTAGCCACCTATATCAAACAATGACCTTGACCTACAAATGGCGCTTTTCCACTACACCTTTCCAGCACGACTCGCCTCGACTCGCCTCGACTCGCCTCGGTTCTTTTTGCGTTTCCACTAGGGAAAGTACCTGGTACCAGGTACTATTTTAGTACCTGCTCTGGTGAGGTTCCAAGCGAGTCAAGCCGGTACTAAAATGTGACGTCGACACACTGCTGGCCGCTGATTGGTCAGAGAGTGTCGTCACTCGTCTCATCTTCGGCTTCATACTGCTGTACGGCTTCCAAAACTCTCCTGTACTTTTCTGTTGTGTTTTGTCTCGCCGCCTGCAGCCTTTTCTGACTATCTTCTTTTGCTTTGCTTGTGACAAAAAGCCACAGAACGAGCAGCAAGTACACCACTGCCTCCATGTCCTCCATTGTTTGTGTTTGTGTTTGTGTCGCGCATAGAACGACGTCACGCAGTTTCGCACCGCCGTGCTATGACGACCCCGCCCACGTTGAGTAGGTACTTTTTGTAATGGAAAAGGAACGTGGTCGAGGCGAGTCGAGGCGAGTCGTGCTGGAAAAGTGTAGTGGAAAAGCGCCAAAAGTTTATAACAGTTATTTACTAAATACACTTGTTTAGAGGAATATCTAACAATAAAAGTGTTTGCTGGCATTACACTGAATGACATGTGGATTTCGGTATCAAGTTACCACAACATGAAAAGATGAAATATCAAGTATTTAAATGGAATAAACTTAACTTGCTGTGTCACATCAGGGGTCTCCAGGGGTCCTTTTGATGATGTCACAGATTGTCACATGACATCAGTTTCTGACCTGCCTTCTTGATCTCATTACACTGAATGACCTCTAATGAACTGACTATTTCGGACAAAAGTCCGCTAACGATTTCAAAATCAAAAAAGAACAATAACTCAATGTCCTTTTTAATATCTCAATCTCATCACTCATGAAAATGTGCCAAGAAAGTTTAAATATCATTTTGTTTGGTATTTTATATATTATTTAAAGATGTATTAGTCAAATTGAAGTCCGGGCCATTACACTGAATGACAATTTTGCACTTCATGACATTATTTAATATATATATTTACACTTTATTTTCATTAAATCTTTCTGAAATAATAAAGTAGATATTGAAGTTTAACTTTATATACAATTTATGTATTCAATTGTCTTTTATATTAATTTAATGTATCCAGACCCCAAAAAAGGCTTGTCACGTCTTTGACCCATTAAAGCATCCGCCCACTGCACCTGTCTAAATGTTCATCACAATCCCTGGGGCCGTTTGGTCTGCTTAATTTGTTCCACATATCTCCATTTATTTTGACCCTGTTTGTTTTTCATCTCCCTTCCCAGGTTTGGCCCCTCCGAGGTTCCGTATTGGCGACCAGGAGTTTGAGGCTCTCCCTGCTCTGCTGGAGTTCTATAAGATCCATTATTTGGATACTACTACCTTGATAGACCCCATCAATAAGTCCAAACACACCTCCTTTATTAGCACCAAAACTGGCCATGGAGGAGGGCCCCCCCCGCGACTTGAAGACGAGTATGTCCGCGCCCTGTTCGACTTTTCCGGTAACGATGAGGAGGATCTTCCGTTCCGGAGGGGCGATATCCTGCGTGTCCTTGAGAAACCGGAGGAGCAGTGGTGGAACGCAGAGAATTCTGAATGCCGCGCTGGGATGATACCCGTGCCCTACGTTGAAAAGTACAGACCGTCATCTCCTAGTGCTTTGGTTGGACCAGGCATAACAGGATGTCTTCCACCGCTAGGTAACTCTGATGGGTCTATGGCACAGACCGGGGCTCCCCTTCTGGGAGACCCCAGTCAGTATGCCCAGCCTACACCTCTTCCAAACCTCCAGAATGGCCCTGTGCTAGCCAGAGCCATACAGAAGAGAGTACCCAACGCCTATGACAAGACTGCCCTGGCTTTGGAGGTAACTATGAATTAGCATTTGATATGAAAGCAGGATCTCTCTAACAAAGCATTCCTCCTTTTACCCTTGGAAAGACATTTCCCCTTTGACTTGGCTGCCATGGAAAAAATGTTGAAATGGTGGTGCTGGTATCCTCCTATTTGATAGACAGTAGCTGAAATGAAAGATTAGGAATCTTAGATTTAGTCTGAAGATAACACCCCTCTCTGTTTCTGGCCTTCACCCTCCTGAACAACGTTGGAGTGGGTGTTTGTGGGGAAGGAAATAGTTTATGTTTGGGAACAGGGCCATTTCCTCTAGAAATCTCTGAAGCCTGAGAGCTAAAGCTGAACCGACAGCGCTCTGAGGAGGAGGAGTTGGCGTAGGGAGGCGAGTGCCTGGCCCAGGGTAGGACCAGCGCCTCTTGAGGCTGGGTTACCCATTCACTGGAGCCCACCGTATTTGAATTGAAATCAATGTTTATTTAAACTCAACATTGATTCTGCCGAACTAGGATAGGTCGCCCCAACAACCAACCATTCTTCTCAGAGTTCATGGAAGCTTTTTTTAATGCTTTTATTTTGGGGCAAATGAATGGCATGGCCCACACCTCCTTCCACTTGCTTTGGCAATTCTTTGGAATAAGCCAATGGCCAGAGAAAATAAGTAGGCTGCTTGAATGACTCAGCAAGACAATCGGTTAATTATCAGCCAGCATTTTCTTGTCTGTTGTTTCAGAAAAGCCTTAAGCTGTGTAGGATGTCTCCTTTTAGGTCAGTGGTTCTCAACCTTTTTTGAACAAACGCCCCCCTGACCTTACCCTGATCCGCTGTCGCTTAAATGTGTCAATGCATCGTTTTTCATTGATTTTGCGGTGGTCACTAATAGCAATGAATGCCCTCTGAGTCGGTTTTGGTGAAAAAATATATAAAAAATATTCATGAATATTCATGACATGTAAATGTCTCACCTCTGATTGGCTAACAGCATTGCCCAGCCATCACTGTAATAAAACCAATGAGAGAGAGAGAGAGAGAGAGAGAGAGAGAGAGAGAGAGAGAGAGAGAGAGAGAGAGAGAGAGAGAGAGAGAGAGAGAGAGAGAGAGAGAGAGAGAGAGAGAGAGAGAGAGAGAGAGAGAGAGAGAGAGAGAGAGAGAGAGAGAGAGAGAGAGAGAGAGAGAGAGAGAGAGAGAGAGAGAGAGATCTCTCTCTCTCTATTGGCCAAGAAAGAAGAGTTGAGGAAGAAATCGTTGGATTGAGCATTCATTCACTGTGACCGCGGCGTGGGCACTCCTGCGACTCCGAGCCGCAACGCCTCCCGTCATGCAGCGGCACCCCGGGCACCGTGACCTTGGGCATCGCGAATGGGGCCACGGCAATCCCGTGACTCCCGTCATGCCACGTGAACGAATGAATGGCCTGGGAACCACGGGCACCGCGGCCCGGGCAACACGGGCACCGCGAAACAGATTTATTTTTTTTTTGCGTTGATTTGCAACAGTTCAGTACCAGTCGAGGATCTATTTATATGCTTATAGGATTAAGTATTTACATTCAAAATGAAATGAAATTACAAAAACAGTGTGTTTTCCTCATTGGGATCTTTATTATTAGATGAACAACTCGGTTAAACCTAAACTAAGCAACGGAGCCTGCAGCTCGAAGCCGGCGCTCATAAACATAACTAAAAATAAACACAACCCTAGTTTCTTCCCAAAATAATAACAATATTATAAAAAAATCATGTTATAACTTAACCAAAAATGTATTATAATTAATTCGGACAGGTTTTGCCAAATGTAACGCAAAATATTTTTAAAAAAGGCAGAGAAAGGAAGGCCGAGAACAATTGAATTAGGCTTGAGTAACAAAGCCTTTCTAAAAATGGAACCAGTAACTCACACAACTTCAGCACCAGTCTACGGATTTGTGTTCAGAAAGATGAGCATGTTGACATGCTCCAGGGTGAGACGCGACCGCAGCCTGGAGACCGTCAGTCCAGCCGCCGAAAACACCCGCTCTGAGGGGACCGACGCTGCCGTGATGCACAAATACCTCCGTGCTCACTTGGCAAAGCGGGGGAACAACTTTCCACCAGCTGTAGAGGTGCAATCCAGGGCCTCAGAAAGTTCTTTATTTCTGCTTCGATGCCAACCTCGCCTTGAGTGGTATTGAGTCGATTTCAAGATCGGGCGAAAAATAAGTGTACTGAAAGGAAAACTATCGCGAAGTGGTGTGGCGATGTACACTTTTCGTACTCAACGTCATCTTAGCTACGTAGCGGAAGAAGGCGGAGCCACGCTGAGCCAAAGTCAGCGCATTTTCCACATAGCCTGCATTAATAGTCATTTTGTAGTTTTTATAGTATTATAGTTTTTATAGCTGCTAGGCGTAAAGAGTTCACCGCACAAAGCGGGATGTTTATTGCGGGGGAGGAGATTTAAATTTAAACGGGGGCAAAATTTAAATATTGCCCCCGTATGGTAAAATGTTTAATTGCACACAGCCTTAGTTTAGTCTATGAAAAATGTACGTAATCAACGAAATTCTTAACGATCAATTAGTCGATCGTCGATTAATCATGCCCATCCCTATTTGAAATGCAACAGTCTTTTCGTGGAGACTATGCTCAGAACAGCTGGAACTGAGCAAGAGGAAGGAGAAAAACGGGCTATGAAAAGAAATCTATTTTTTTCTTGCTATTGGCCATGTTTGATTGTGTTGTGTTGGTTATTGAACTTGGCTTTATTTTTATACATACAAACACACACAGTGGGGCAAAAAAGTATTAAGTCAGCCACCAATTGTGCAAGTTCTCCCACTTAAAAAGACGAGAGAGGCCTGTTATTTTCATCATAGGTAAACCTCAGTTATGAGACAAAATGAAAAAAAAAATCCAGAAAATCACATTGTCTTTTTTTTTTAAGAATTTATTTGCAAATTATGGTGAAAAATAAGTATTTGGTCACCTACAAACCAGCAAGATTTCTGGCTGTCACAGACCTGTAACTTCTTCTTGAAGAGGCTCCTCTGTCCCCCACTCGTTACCTGTATTAATGGCACCTGTTTGAACTCCTTATCAGTATAAAAGACACCTGTCCACAACCTCAAACAGTCACACTCCAAACTCCACTATGGCCAAGACCAAAGAGCTGTCAAAGGACACCAGAAACACAATTGTAGACCTGCACCAGGCTGGGAAGTCTGAATCTGCAATAGTTAAGCTCAATAGTTAATCAACTGTGGGAGCAATTATTAGGAAATGGAAGACATACAAGACCACTGATGATCTCCCTCGATCTGGGGCTCAACGCAAGATCTCACACTGTGGGGTCAAAATGAACACAAGAACGGTGAACAAAAATCCCAGAACCACACAGGGGGAACCTAGTGAATGACCTCCAGAGAGCTTGGACCAAAGTAACAAAGGCTACCATCACTAACACACCTACGCGCCGCAGGGACTCAAATCCTGCAGTGCCAGACGTGTCCCCCTGCTAAAGCCAGTGCATGTCCGGGCCCGTTTGAAGTTTGCTAGAGAGCATTTGGATGATCCAGAACAGGATTGGGAGAATGTCATATGGTCAGATGAAACCAAAATATAAGTTTTTGGTAAAAACTCAACTTGTCGTGTTTGGAGGAGAAAGAATGCTGAGTTGCATCCAAAGAACACCATACCTACAGTGAGGCATGGGGGTGGAAACATCATGCTTTGGGGCTGTTTTTCTGCCAAGGGCTGGGCCGCATGCCATCAGTCGAGCCTGCCATCGCCTCCCTAATTCTGGCCCCTGATGAGGCCCTGAGGCCAAATGCCAGGTGTCCTCGGCCACAGTGCAGGGTCACAGACGACCTCCTGTCAAAAGCCTACGATGCAGAGGCGCGCATGGGTCGTATTGGGAGCTCCCTTTCCCACCTGTTGCTGGGTCTTTCGACCTCTGCAGCAGGCCCAGGTCGAGCCGTCGCTGCAGTGTCTGAGTGACGCCTCATTGCAGGCTTTTGCCCTAATGTCAAGGGAGTTAGGGCGCACTATGTCCACCCTCGTACAGACTCGCCGATGGTGTGGCCTGCGCAGTCTCCGCTGACAGAGACGTGTAGGAGGGTCCTCCGTGCGGTGCCGGTGGAAACAGGGGAGCTTTTTGGGTCAGCTGCCCTGGAAGCACTGGAGGGGGCTGCCCGAGCTAGGCAGACCAGGCAGCAGCTGTCCGGTCTAAACAGGAGTGTGTCCGCTCCTAGCAGGCCTTAGCTCTGGAGCAGGAGTCCACCCTCCTGGCCAAGGGGGAAATCGAGCCAGCCATGCTCTGCGTCACCCCAGAGGGTTCTACTCAAGGTACTTTCTAATAAAGAAGAAAGATGGCAGATTCTGCCCAATTCTCGACCTCAGGGACTCAACAGGTTCCTGAAGGTCCTATCATTCCACATGCTCACCACATCAGACACGCTGCGGGTGGTCACAAGGAGAGAGTGGTTCACCACGGTGGACCTGAAGGACGCATACTTCCACGTCCCAATTGCACCGCGCCATCAGCACATCCTTCGGTTCACCTTTTGCGGCCGTCATTTTCAATTCAGGGTAGCTGCCTCAGCTGTGGTGCCTCTCTGCGCCCTATGCAGATGTGGCTAAACAGCCTCCGCTTGGACCCCAAGTGGCACAGGCCCCAAAAGGTCAGGGTGTCTCGGCAATGCCTCTTCTCTGTCCCCATGGAGAAAGAGGTTGTATATATCTGTTGGTGTACTCATGGGCACCATTCCATCCCAGACGCCTGCCTCTCGGGATGGGGCTCGATTTGGCAGGGCAGGACTGCCCAGGGGCAGTAACCGGCCCAGAACCACGCACACATTAATGTGCTAGAGCTCAGAGCGGTACAGCTAGCACTCAATCATTTTCTTCCTCAGTTGAGAGGCAAGCATGTGCTAGTTCGATCAGACCACAGGTCAGCTGTTGCCCAGATCAACCACCAAGGGGGAAACCGGTCTTCACGGCTACTCTGGGTATCTCGGAACCTGTTGACCTGGGCATATCCCCGCCTGGCCAGCGTACGGGCGGTCTTCATACCGGGGGAACAGAACCAGGTCGCCGATTTTCTAGCGCGGCAGGAGCCCGATAAGGCATCCAAGAGAGTGGAGAGAGTGGAGAGCGTCCAAACGATCCAACAATGAAGCGCGTCTAAATGATAAGGCATCCACGGGCGTGGATAGAGTCAAGCCCGTCCCTTCCGGAATTCTCCGCGCTATAATATCGCATGGAATCAGGAATGGGCCAATCACCAATCACTAACCCTAACCACGCATGTTGATCTGATGATTGACAAAAATAACTTGGATGACATTTTGACCACAAATAAAATACAGAATCATGTCAAACTAAAACAAAACAATGTGGAAATAAAATATAAATGTAGGTTCATTACACTACTACTACTTCAGCCGCTACTACCTACTACTTCAGCAACTACTACTACTTCTATGGAGCTAGAACAGTCTCATAATTCATAAATGCACACAGAAATTCATAAATGCACAAAAAAGATTTACAAATGTATTTGGGGATCTGTATATACATGTGACTCAAAACACAAATACATTTTCAATGCACACACAAATATATTTCATTTCATATGCAAGTAAAAAATATTCACCTATAAAAAACATATTTCCAATGCACACACAAATCTAAAAAAAAAATCACAAATACATGAATGTTAAAGTATTTGCAATCTTCGTCAAATACGCATTTGGGGCTTGTTCATATATGTAATATATATGTCATATTTGTAAACCTCCCTGCATTTGTGTGTGAAACTTTTGAGACTCCCCTGACGTGACTTTGATCCACAAATGCGTTTTTTCTAAGAGAAGGTTGTCTGTAGCCAATCAGATGTCTCCCTCCTTTACAGCCAATCACTTGAGTGTCTCCCCCACGAGGGGTGATTTGACGTCATTAAAACGCGCACCGCAGGCAGATCTCTGTAAGCAAAGCAGCGACTTTGGAAATCAATGTGACGCAAGGCTATATCACTTTGAGACGCAACATTTCTTCAGATAAACAAAACATAGGCTACATTACGGGATTCGAACTCATAGCATTGTGGGGGAAAGAAATTACAGATTGCAATTCGATTCCGTTGTGCCGTAGACCCAGAGAGAAATAAACTGCCGTAGTAGAATTTTTTTTAAATTCTTCCTGAAAACACGAAAGGCAGCCAGATCAACTTGTGACCCTACTATCCATGTAGTTAAGACCATGCATTGGTCGCGTTTCCAAAAAATTTGATCGCTGCTTGAAGTAAAAGGGGACAACAACACATCAGGCGACCGAATGATAAAATGAGTTTATAACAGTTTTTTTGGCTAGTTTCAAGCAGTGGAGGGAAACACAACATTAGGTTTTGATTAACTGAATGTAAAGGCGTCTTATTTTTGGAAACGTGACCAATGTATTGTCTTAACTACATCGATAGTGGGGTCACACAAGTTGATCTGGCTGACTTTTGTATTTTCAGGAAGAATTTAACATTTTCTCTACTACGGCAGAGTTTTTCTCTCTGGGTCAACGGCACAACGGAATCGAATTGCAGTCTGTAATATTTTTTCCCCACAATGGTATGAGTTCAAATCCCGTAATGTAGCCTATGTTTTGTTGATCTAAAAAAATGTATGTTGTGTCTCAAAGTGATATAGCCTTGCGTCACATTGATTTCCGAAGTCGCTGCTTTGCTTACAGAGATCTAGAGAAGGACTACAACACCACATCAGCCGACCGAAATGATAGAATGAGCTTATGACAGTGTTTTTGGCTAGTTTCAATCAGTGGAGGGAAACACAACATTAGGTTTTAACTGGATGTAAAAGGCGTCTAATTTTTTGGAAACGCGACTAATGCATGGTCTTTACTACATGGATAGGGTCACAAGTTGATCTGGCTGCCTTTCCTGTTTTCAGGAAGAATTTGTGACTTATATTACTACAGCAGAGAATTCCCCAGTGGGTCAACGGTACAATGGAATGGAATTGTAGTTTGTAATATTTTTCCCCACAATGGTATGAGTACGAATGCCGTAATGTATCATATTTTAAACATTAATTTTCCATTTATTTCGGCTTAAAACGGTTCTACGTGACAAGTTTCTTCCAATTACACTCCAAATACGAAAGAGATTTGAATGTTTTTGACATTTTATTGAATAACAAATCAAAGAGGCATTCGCAAGGACAGCTACGAGTCTGGTCCCGATTTCCAACATCTGGCGTAGCCACGACAACAAGCGACGCATTCGGCTAATGGTCACCAGTTAACACGGTCACGAGTTGAACTGAAACACCGGCTAGCTTCCAGCAGAGATGTTCTACAGCACTGGCTGCCTGCTTGCCTGCCTGCCTGCCTGCCTGCTGCCTGCCTGCCTGCCTGCCTGCCTGCCTGCCTGCCTGCCTGCCTGCGGTGCGCGTTTTATGACGTCATAATCACCCCTCGTGGGGGAGACACTCACGTGATTGGCTGTAAAGGAGGGAGACATCTGATTGGCTACAGACAACCTCCTCTTAGAAAAAACGCATTTGTGGATCAGAGTCACGTCAGGGGAGTCTCAAAAGTTTCACACACAAATGCGGGGAGGTTTACAAATTAAAAGCACTTTGTAAATACAGGTCCAACAGTTCATAATATGAATGTAACAAGTCCCAAATGCGTATTTGATGAAGATTGCAAATACTTTAACATTCATGTATTTGTGATTTTTTTTTTTTGATTTGTGTGTGCATTGGAAATATGTTAATGAATCTTGTTTTTTATGTGAATATTTTTTACTTATATATGAAATGAAACACATTTGTGTGTGCATTGAAAATGTATTTGTGTTTTGAGTCACATGTATATACAAATCCCCAAATACATTTGTAAATCTTTTTTGTGCATTTATGAATTGCTGTGTGCATTTATGAATTATGAGACTGTTCTAGCTCCATATACTTCAGCTACTACCCACCAATTCAGCTACTACTACTCCTTGAGCTACTACTACTACTTCAGCTACTTCTACTACTACTTCAGCTAGTTAATACTTAACTCAATCGATTTTCAACCGTTTAACTTCGTTCAAACCATTTACCAAATCTACACACTTCATATCAAAACGGAATTTCAATATCATTTATACTTTATTCAGAATCAAAGTTTTAGTTTCAAACATCATATTCTACAGTTGGTCCCATTTAAGCCGTCTGCCCATACTGACACTTAAATTACTGAAGACATCGTAACTCAGTCAAACTTCAACCGTTTACCAGCATTCATACCATTAAACAAATCTACACATTTGTATCGTCAATTCCATCCAAATGACATTTCGATAGCATTTATACCTTTTTCAGACTGTTTTAGTTTCAAACCGGAATAACTTTCTGTTGCTGTCATTGATTTTTGTTGACACGCGCAATAGCTCTGCCATTCTCCTAACGAGACACATCCACTCAATGGCTCCGCCATTCTCTTAAAGAGACACACACACACACACACACGCAATGGCTCCGCCATTCTCTTAAGAGAGAGGGACACACACACACGCACACACGCACGCACGCACGCACGCACGCACGCACGCACGCACGCACACACACACTAGAGCTAAGATCGGGCCCAGAAAATCAAGCCCGACCCGGCCCGTGCACGTTCTGTCCGGGCCCGACACATTAACTGTAATTATGAGCCCGAGCCTGATTTCAACCCGACATTTTTTTTAATACATATGTAACTTTGTACACATTTGTTAATAGGCCTACTCTGCTCCATATATATAATAGGGATAATGTATAGAACGCCGGTCATTATCGGGGGGAAAAAAAGCCCCGACAGGGCGAACTGTACGCGCAGCAAAGGTGTCTACTTCGCCCCGAAGAAGCTTATTTCCGATAATGACCGGCGACGCTCTATACATTATCCCGCTTATTACACGGCTACTTGCCAAAACGAAAAAATAACTTCACATGGTGTGTCCTTTTACAATTTATTCGTTACCAGCATTCGTGTTCGTGTTGATCAGCAGAGAAATAATTTGTTCACATAGACGGTGACGTCGCTTAGCAACGGAAGACGCTGGGGTTCACATGTTACCGGAGTACTACCCGTACCCATGCAAGTGAACGGAGCGTTCCACGGCATTGAAGAGACCCATGTAATAAAGGCCTATAATATTTCTGTTTATGGCATAGATTTCTTTTCAGATTAGGCTAATAAACCAATGATAAAAAAATAATAATCGTCGATTAAAGGCCCGGCCCGACCCGGCCCGAGGATAGTGGTGGGAAATATCGGCCCGACCCGGTCCGCGGGTCGGCTCGGGCTTGGGCTCGGGCAGAGAATCTAAATTCTAACACACACACACAGCTTTATACCAATTTGATTTAACACGTTGAACTCGGTTCAAATATCACCCTTGATTGAAGCTATTCAACATTTCTACTGCCTACTACTACTAATACCAGTACTAGTACCATTACTACTACAACTCCTACCATTACTACTACTTCAGCTACTACTTTGGCAACTACTACTACTTCAGCTACTAGCTACTACTTCACCTACTACGACTATTTCAACTGCTATTACTTCAGCTACTACTTAGTACTTCGGCTACTACTACTACTTCAGCTACTTCTACTACTACTTCGGCAACTACTACTACTACTTTAGCTACTACTACTGCTACTTCAGCAACTACTTTCAGATACAGATAGGAAATGCAATTTGTAGTTCTTACGTTTATTCTTCTTCCTCCCGTTTTTTGGACTTCAACTCCTCCGCCATACTTTCAGCTAAAGAAACCATTCAACTATAAACGTTCAGCTCTTTAACGACATGACTACAATTCAGCATTTTTCAACACTTTCACTTTTTAAACTATTCAGCTTTTTCCACTTTTTTTTTTTTAAGATGGGTGTCAATGGGAGGGCGGCAGAGCCGTCCTCCCATTTCCTCTGGTACTTCTACTGTTTAAAACGTAACTCAATTGATTTTTAACTGTTTACCTTCGTTAAAACCATTTAACAAATCTACACACTTGTATCGTCAATAATATCTGAATTTCGATATAATTTCAACTTTCTTCAGAATCACAGTTTTACTGTACGTTCACACCAAAAGTGAACAGAAATATTCGCAGCGATTTTTTATGAGCGACCAAAGCGTCTTTGGTCGCTCATAAAAAATCGCTGCGAATATTTCTGTTCGCTTTGGTCACTCAAGTCGCTCATGACATACAATTCAAATTTGCATACGCATTTAAAGGAGCCGTATGCTTTTAGAACAGACAGCCATATCAAAGAGTAAACTACACTTTGGCTATATTGCAGAGACTGTTTTGCTTGTTGGATAACGTGCTTCGACAGTGATTTCCCTCCTCTATATATATATATATATATATATATATATATATATATATATATATATATATATATATAAAAACACTGCTAAAATGTAATTACAACCGAGAACAAAAAAACGTTGCATGCTTTAGTAGGCTAGTTAAAATGTGTTTTACTGATCTGCATCTGCAAATCATGATCTGCACTCATTCGTCGCTCACTCAAACAAATTTACATTGGCGCACATGGCTAATTTGAATACGGGCACAGGACTGACTGGCTCCACAAGGCAAATAATGGAACATATTTATCTATCTATCTAGGCCTATCTGTCTGTCTATTTATCTATCTATCTATCTATCAACGGGTGTCTAGCTTTAATGTGAAGTATTGTCCAATCAGACTTGTCTCCCTTGTTCTGTGGTCTTGTAGGCTACTGTCCTGTGTGAGCCGAATCACCTAAATGAATTCCAGACAATTTGTGTCGTTTGGTATTAATAAAGACTTGACCAGGCTATCTATCTATCTAGCTAGATAGATAGCCTAGTCAAGTCAAATTAGACTATTTAATTAAAAATGATTCACCTCAGGCTCCGTGAATAGTGGGGAATAGAGGGATAAAAGACCAGAGATATATCCCTTGTCTTGCCGATTAAACAAAACGCGTTTTGTTTACAGCATGACTCCACGCGATTGGTTTGTTAGAATGGGGGTACGGAAGCAAATGATTCCCGCTTAATGCGAACGTTCTAGAGCGCAAAGATTTTCTATAAATAAGCCTTATTAATTAATTAACTTACTAATAAGCATTATTCATTTGCATTATTATGCGAGCATTATTCCTTTGCACAGCGTATTATTCCTTTGCCCAACGAATTTATTTTCGATATTTGAAAACGAGATCCTCCCATTCAGAGCAAGGAAGATTAGTATGCCAGGATCTCGGTTAGCAGGCATGTATCGCGCCTATTTTACAATAATCTCAAACGTTTCATTAACTAACTCACCAAACCAACCAACCTCCGTGACACCTCCGCCCAGGCCAGAGCCTTTTTGTTGCGATCTCGGAAGTGAAAAAGGCTCGGATCGTACAACACCGCGATTAATCTTTCATTCGACATTTTGTGAAGACAGTAGGAAGAAACCAAAAATTTAGGTAGGAAGGAACCAAAGTGCCGGTGTTCGGTGTTCTCCGGGATCCACGCAAGCAAAGAACGTCTACTTTCCGATTGGCTGTCAGTGTCTGGTCGCTGATGTGCGTCATAGTAATTTGCATTAAGTTCAGCCGTTTTCAACTTTTTTTGGTCGCTCTGGTTGCTCACCTTTTGCCGCTGGAAGCGTTGGACGCTTGGGTCACTCTGGTCGCTCGTGCCCACAGAAAGTGAATGGCTTCCAGTTATTTGATCGCTCAATTCGCTTTTGGTGTGAACGCACAGTTAGTTTCAAACCGTCATATTGTACAGTTCTCCATTCTCCATTGAAGCCGTCTGCCCATTCTGACACTTAAATTACTTAGGACATCGTAACTCGGACCAATTTTAACCGTTTACCAGGGATGCACCGAAAATTCGGCCAACAAAATTGTTCGGCCGAAAATGGCTCAAAACATCATTTTCGGTTTCGGCCGAAGGAGTAAAAAGGCCGAAAGAAAATACCGAACATTTCTTTTTTGATGATGTGAGGAAAAAAAAAAAAGCAACCAGTGTGGAATGAGCCGGGTGCGCTTCATCAAAAGAGAGATTAAGAAAGAGCCGCACGTTGGTTTGTAAACAACTTAATGACCATACACGGGGATGAAAAATGAGCAGAGCACACCTGTTGACAACAAAATACCCTGTACTAATCTCGATTGGTGGGTTAGCGAGGTACGTTGCGCTCAAAGCCTAGGTTAGCTGGGACACGAAAGTCGATCTCTTTTAGCGCCGCTGTATCACCACAACCAAACCTGGTCGGGAGCAGGTTTTCAGCTATGTCTATTGGGTTAGATAGGCGTGCGCAGCTTCTTAGCCACTCCTTTGAATGGCGTCACCATTACTGGGTGTTCCCGTGGACCTCGGACCCTTATCGTACAGGGGGCTCTCCGACAGAGGCTCTTTCGGGACTGATCCCTTGGCATTGCCTGAGAATATTCTTGATGAGAGATATAGGTTCTCATCAGAGGGTATTTTCTATTTGATCGTCTTTGTTGGACCTTAAGCATGCCTCCATGTTTGTTGCGCATTGTCTCTCAGTGAGAGAGTGGTAGAGTGGAGGTAACGCGTCAGTCTTTAATTTCTGCGTGCGGTGTTCGTCTCCCAAGTGACGTGCATTTATGTGAAGTGCACGCAACTAAATATTTTGTTTTACTCATTTAATTAAAGTTATATTTTTCTTATATTCTTGCTATAAGGTCTTCTGGAATGTTAGAAAATGTTCAGCATTACATTTTGTAATAAATTTTTTTTATTGAAAAGCGAGACAAAGAAGTTTATAAAGGACATGTAATTGATTTTTGCAATGGGGAAAAATTAAGCAAATTGAATGAAAAACAGCAGTAGCTACATTCGGTATTCGGTTTCGGCTTTCGGCCAACTGTTTCAATATATTCGGTTTTTGATTTGGGCCAAGAATTTTCATTTCGGTGCATCCCTACTGTTCTTACTGTTACTATCGTTCAAACCATTAAACAAATCTACACATTTGTATCTTCATTATTATTTCGATAGCATTTATACTTTTTTCAGAATCACAGTTTTAGTTTAAAACCGGCGTAGTTTTCAGTTGCTCTCATTGATTTCCATTGACGTCAGAACGTGAGGATGTTCGCACGCATGCACGCACGCACGCGCAATAGCTCTGCCATTCTCTTAAAGACACACGCAATGGCTCCGCCATTCTCAAGACACGCACACACAGCTTTATTCCTATTCGATTTTAACATTTTGAACTCGGTTCAAATCTCTCACTTGATTAAAAACCCATTTACTCCTAAAACGCCTGCTGAAAACGACTGCTAAAATCCTATGCTATTCTAGGAAAAATAACCTCATTGCCTAAGGGTTTTCAGAGAAAATAGTAAGAATTGTCCAAAATGCTGCGCCACGCAGCAGCCGGCAGAAGTGCTAATGTTGCGCTACGCAGCTCCTGGTAGGAGGGGCAATGTTGCGCGACGCAGCATCCAGCGTGAATGGGTTAAAGCTATTCAACATTTCTACTCCTAACACTACTACTTCCATTACTACTACTACCAATACTACCATGACTACTTCTACCAATACTACTACTACTATTACTACTACTCCTACCAATAAAACTACTACAATTAGTACTACTACTTGGGCTACTAGAGACCCTAGACTATCTGTGGTGTAAAGGCTGGGACGAATTTCGAATTATAAATATGTACACTTTATCTTGAAAGTATAGACCGTCGCGATTGCCATTGAAACGAATGGCGCAGTCTTCAAAACGAGAGCTGGTAAATTGTGAAAAATGAATTAAACTAATCAGACACGTGGTTATATACTGTATAGACCCTAGAGCATGGTTTCTCAACGGGGCGGTACCGCCCCCTGGGGGTGTTCGCACAACCTAGGGGGGTGCTGGGGACATGATTTTTTTTTTTCCATTTTTGATTTTAAACTTTCATGGTTTTCAAAAAATTGGTGAAATGTAGGCTACCTGAAATAAAAAGCCTATTTTCATTTATTGGCTTCTAATCCCTCTACCGTCTCAGCTACTTTTTTACTGTCTATGCGCAGTGGAACAGTGGTCATACAGCGCGGTTCGGTCCTGCACACGCCCGGACACCCGTTACATCAGTAATCGTCATGATCTCCATAGTAAGGCTGAAACAACACAATCAAACATGGCCGGTAGCAAGAAAAAAATAACAAATTTTGCTTCATAGCCCGTTTTCCTCCTTCCTCTTGCTGTTGTTCAGTTCCAGCTGCTCCGAGCGTAGTCTCCACGAAAAGACTGTTGCATTTCAAATACAAAATAAATAGGCCCAATTAGGCCTCTGCCCGCGATCTGTTTTCGCGTTGCCCGGGCCGGGGTGCCGCTGCCGGAGCACGACGGGAGACGTAGAGGCCGGGAGTCGCGGGAGAGCCCTTGCCACAGTCACGGTGAATGAATGTTCAATCCAACCATTTCTTCCTCAACTCTTTCTTGGCCAATAGAATCTCTCTCTCTCTCTCTCTCTTCCCCCCCCCCCCCCCGTGTTCCGCCGTTTCGCTCTGGAAGTTTAATTGGGTTTATTACAGTGATGGGCAGTGCTGTTAGCCAATCAGAGGCGTCAGTGTGTGACGTTAGCATGACATCAATATTCATTAATATTTTTTTATATATTTTTCACCAAAACCGACTCAGAGGGCATTCATTGCTATTAGTGACCACCGCAAAATCAATGAAAAACGATGCATTGACACCTTTAACCAATATTACACGAGTTTGAGTGGGGTTGTTAGTTTATTTAATTTTTTTTATTTGTGGGGCGGCGCGGCGCCAGAGGATCAGGGTAAGGTCAGGGGGGCGTTTGCACAAAAAAGGGTTGAGAACTGTAACATTCACACATTCATACCAACAGACCACATATGTCCTTGGCGACTAGAGAGGCTTCTTTCCTATCCTAGGGAGGGATCCTGAGCCTAGGGAGGCGTCCGGCCCATACAAGAAGCCATTCATTCATGTACCAATTCTAGAGATACAAGCGGCCCAGGTGTTCGACAAACTCAAGACGTTCAGGGCCACAAACAAAGTTGAAATACCAACACATAGCCACAAGAGAGCGGCATAGAGACACATACGGGTATCCAGGAGGCGGGAGTTCAGCACCATGCTTAGCCAATCAGAGCACACACCAGGCCTGCCCAGTAGATAAGTCACAACACATGGCCCAGGGGGCTAGAACGCTCCAGGTAACGCATCTATCAGATGCCCTACTAAATGTATTTCCACGCGTGCATCATACAATTCCTCTCCTTTTGCTTCATAGAGACTAGTCCAAACCTTTACCAAATAAAGTGAGTTAAAGCGATCCTGACTGAGCAGACTTTTTCCAAAAAGAACATAGCAGAACCACTGCCCTACAGTATCTGTGGTATAATTAATATAATAATGTGGACCATTTGGCTCTTAACCTATTGGTTGCTCTCTGCTGACGGACATTCCAAATCACATGTGCCGTTCACCGGGCTGTGGGTGATTGACAGTGCTCTGCTGGTGACAAGAATAACAAGCGACCTGCGCGGATAATTTTTTTTCCCCATTTCCTGGAACCATCTGGGTACGGAACCTACGAACCCGTAAAGGGACATGGGATAAAACAAAATTAACGTTTCTCGTGAGCACGAGAAAGTATCTGGTGCGCACGAGAAAGTAATTGGTGAGCACGAGAAAGTATCTCATGAGCACGGGGAAATATCGTTTGCATAACTCTGGCAGTCTGTGCATGCGTGTGTGTGTGACGTCAGCGAGTGGGTGGACGAGCGAGGAGCGCGAGCGATAGCGCGCATGGAATGCATTTCAGTTAAGTGAAGTAATGAACGAGTCCGGTTGTGTGTAAGAATAAAGTCCCCAGCCTGTCAAGAATCGGTGGCCGCTTCATTCCAACCATATTCCGACCTATCAGCAGAGCCACGGTCTGTAAAAGTGAAGGGTGTTACCCCCGAGAGAGCATCGGTCCTGGAGGGAATGTCTCCCCTCTGCTCCTCGGTCTTGGAGCCGACCAGTAGTGTGCGGTGCCCCTTCATTTCGGTGGGGCAGGAACAACTGGCGTATGACCACACCCACAATTTAGATATATTTTTAACATGTATATTTTGAGCTACATTAAAACATGTTAACTAAACTAATTGTAAAAAAAGAATTAAAAATAAACTAATAGCCTAATGTTAGTGCACGCTTTTGAAGTGCTTTCAGCAACACTCGTCATATGATTCTGGGCTAATAGAATAGCCTATGTGCAATGGAAACACCAACTCTGCAAAGTCAAAAATTTCAAAGGAAAATTCGACATTATAGGGAAGTTATTTCTTCCATATTTTATTTTAACATTCTAACAGCAATTTAACAACAGGCTTAGCGAGTGCATTGCAAGTACATGAAAAGTAGAAATACAAGTCATCAATCAAGCAGACCTTCGATTTGGTACTTGGCCCGACGATGTGTGCAAATCTCTCAATAACAACACTTTTGAAATCAGGTATTTCTCAATAACAGCTGTTTAAATTAGGTATGAAATCAGATATACAATTTTAATACCTGCTGAAATAAATAAATAAATAGGCTTCAATGCCGAAAGATACAGGCGGAGTAATTCGATTTTAAACATAGTCCTAGAATATGACCATGGGGCAGACTACTTTACGACCATATGGCGTCTTATAGCGCGGATTGCAATTCTTATTGCAGCCTGCAGGGTTATGCGAGAAACATTCGGAGGGACGTGGTTGTTGAGCTCCCATGCCCCACATTGCATGACATGTTAAACTCAACTAGAAACGCCACCATCAATTTGATATCACAGACCAAAAATAGTCGGAAAGCCTTCAGAAACTATAGATAGTTAATGTGACAATCACATTATTAAAAATAAACTTGGAGCAATGATTTACTGAGGAACTATTTTTTTTGGGAGCATGCTTTTGCAGGGAGTTCGCCGCTCCACCTGCCCCTACGGACGGCACGTGCCTTCTCGTGCGCACAACATACTCGCTCGTGCTTACTAGATACTTTCCCATGCGCACCAGATACTTTCTCATACTCACGAGAAACGTTACTTTTTTTATCCTATGTCCCTTTACGGTTTCCGTAGGTTCCGTACCCAGATGGTTCCAGGAAATGGGGGAAAAAAAATCATCCACGCAGGTCGCTTGTTATTTTTGTCATCTGCAGAGCACTGTCAATCATGCACACCCTGGTGAACGGCACATGTGATTGGAATGTACGTCAGCAGAGAGCAACCAATAGGTTTAGAGCCAAATGGTCCTGCCCCCACAAAAGTTTTTTTTTCTTCAGACTGTCAGGGGTTTCAAAACGAATGCGCGACAGAACACTGCCAATAATCACGTGACTCAAAGCTTGCGCCTGTGTGGTCAAATCTCTGAAAAGTCAGTGCTGAAAAGTCAGTTCTGAAAAAAATGCATTGCAATGGTGTAAATTTATATTTAATATATATATTATATTATATTTATATTTAAAAATAAATATTCAACCTTTCAAAACTTATTTCTCAATGTATGAACACCTGTTTGCAGAATCCCATTTATAAGGTTCCAAAACCGGTAAACAATGAAATACACAGTGCCAGATTTGAAACTGCAAATGCACTGGTGAAATCATGTTTGCAGATGTTAAATTTTTGTTCAGGTTGTAATCTCTCTTTTCAGTGTTGCAAAACCTTTTTTACAAGGTGTTGAGTTATCAAACCCAGACTTACAAGCCTTTAAAACTTTTCAGGTTTGAATTATGGCAGGATACTGGCTCCATAGATCAGACAATTTGACTGGAACTACCTGGGACAACAGGTAGTTGTTTTTTTGCGTTTAAGATACTGTGATTTCTTGCCGACGATCCATGGCTGCCTTTGTGAATGTTGGCACTCATCGAATAATCGATTATTCGTTCATGCCACCCACCGATTATTCTACCATGAAAAATCTGAGTTATTCACATCCCTAGTTAAAATAATACACCCAAGCTCTGTGTTTAGTATATTGCAGTTTATTAAAGATTGGGTATGGGATTTGCGAAACGCCAGCAGATTTTGAAAATACAGAACTCAAATGGTCCTTCCACCTCTCCTTCAACGCTGACTCTGACTCCACCCATTCAAAGTAAATGGACGAGCAATCATGCACGAGCGCGAACACAGATCCGCGAGCGCGAGCCAGGCCAGCTAGGTTGAAGTTTAGGGTAGTCTTCTGTGGATTTGTTGGTTAGGTAGCTCCAGTAGCTACTGCAGGATAACATCAAACAGAAGCTTGCTCTGGGTCACAAGCTTTGAGTACGTGCACGAAGGGGTCACGCGCGGGGGGAGTGTAGTGCGACTGTTTGATGGTGTACTTACTGTCCAATGCCACTCGGTGGTTCTGGAAATCATTGGCGTTTTTCAAGCCCTGCCCATTCCACAGATGATTGACTTGTTTAATTTTCATGTCAGTACTTGTATCTCAGTGGATGTAGGGGGGTTATGATAAGGATTTCAAGTAATTTTGCAAAAACGGCCAAAAAAGAGAATTTCATACCCAACCTTTAAAACATCTAGAGTTGGGAGCCCAAAATTGGATTTCCATTGGGATTCCGTATGACTGTAGATGACAGACCTCTCTTTCCCTTCTTCGCAGGTTGGCGACAAGGTAACGGTGACCAAGATCAATGTCAACGGCCAATGGGAGGGCGAGTGTAAAGGCAAGCAAGGCCATTTCCCCTTCACACACGTCAAACTGCTGGACCAGCTCAACCAAGAAGAGGAACTCAGCTGAGAACTTCCCCCGCCCCTCCCCCTAAACAAGAACCCCCATCTCCACCCGTAGCTGTCTCTCCCCTGGACACTAGTATTACAGAGTCAGTCTTCAATCCTATGCACCACCTTGTAAACCAACACCCCTATGCCACCACCCCACTACATACTTGATCCAAGAATTGTGGAAATTGGTTAACTATTAAGACTGTCTGACTAACTCTCCATCAGTTGAACCCTCATACTCTTTAAAAAATATATATAACACCTTGTCTTCGCCCCGGCCAACTGACCCCTCTCCTTAAAAACACTTGCATCGCCACCGCGAATGATGTCTTCCTTTCTTCCAGAAAAGTTTGAATTTGGGCCATCCTCTCCATATCCTTTTGATTGCTGCAGGACTTTGAGGCCAAGCCACACAACTAGTGTTTACACAGAAATAATATATGAGGCTGTGCCTACAATAGCCATTGCAGCAGGAGCCCGGCTGGCGCTGGTGTTGGTTCTTATTTACTGGGAGATGATGCACAGGCCTTTGACCTCACTGAGTAAACGGACCCACCCACTCCTCTCTCCCCCTGGGCATGAAGCTGTCTATCTATACTGGTTTTGTCTTTTGCTTTGTAAGGCACATATTCACAGAGAACCCCAGCACTGATCCATGTGTTCTCTTTTTTTTTTGCTTGGTTGAATGAAGACACTTCGTGCTTCTCTCTAATTTCTGTTCTGAAATGGAATAGTATGGGATTTCAATGACATGGCAAACAAGGGACTATTCTATCAGGTTTCTTCTTGAGGTCTGAGCACTCGGGCCAAGTGTTCAGAGAAGGCACACAGTTGGAGGGATCCACTACTTTTCATGGGGTCAAGGGAAGAGTTGAAGCTTGCGCTCAGCGGATAAATTGAGGCCCCATTCGTACCTCTATATCAAGACCGTATATCTCTCGTGTACATTTGGATAGCTGTTGAATTGACTGTAGGTGTTCCACTACTTTGTTATTTCACTTAAGTCAATGTACCGTGGATGTTTTTATTCCCATTTGTTCTCATGCCATCTGGAACCACATTGTCGCCTTTAGTGACTTCAGTGCCTCCATCTAGCCTCATTTCTCTGCTCTCATGCTCCATTATATATATACAACTCATCCGCTGTGATAAGCAAACAAAACATTGATTTAAAAAAAATACAGAAATTTGACTGGTCGTTTTTCTTCAGATAATTAATGGCAAGGTCCCATTTAGATATAATGGTAGAGGATTGTTTTGGGGTAACTTAACAAATGACAATCGTCATTTTAAATCCCTCTCATTATCCAGGGGTTGGATTTTGTTACCTTTTTGTTTAAATAAACAAGGTTTTATGCTTAAGGTGGATCTTTGGACAAGTGCAGGGATCATATACCAGTAGATAGCGCTATTGCATAAAGGGAAACGTGACTTCTGGGAAAAATAAAGTTGCCAGTAAATTTGCAGATGAAGATAAAATATAATTTTAAACTGAACGCACTTGACAACCTTTAGTTTTGTATTTTCTATCATCAATTCATGATCAATTGCAGCATTGATAGCTCGAAAAATTTGGATGGATTCTCATTTTAAGAAGCCTTCCAGTTCCTCCTATTGAACCATTTATCGTCCCAACTGGTAGCTACAAGTAGATCATTGGAAGCCAACAATGTATCCAGTTTTTGGAAACTATTATTTTTTGTTTGAATTGGTGAGACAATGAAGGATACATTTTATCAGTGTAGTCACCGCACATCAGGACGCTCGGGGGTAATTCAGCCAAGTGCTTACAAACATCATTTCAAGTGTGGTAGTAATCCTGCATTCATTAATTTCCTTTCATGTGATGGAGGGGAGGCGGATGAGCCGACACAAATTGTGTTAATATCAAAACATGCCATTTTATGTTAACACTATTCTTTCAAAACAATTAAAATTGCATTTTATTTTGTGTAGCATGTAATATCTTAATACATGATGATGGCAAATAAAATCGAATCATGGTGAAAACATTGTCTACTATAGCTTATTTTTTTAAAGGTCCCATGGCATTGAAATCCCACTTTATGAGGTTTCTAACATAAATATGCAACCCGGTATCACGAGATCTCGTGCTCATGCGCACGAAACGCGTTAATCTATTGAATCGTGTCCCAGAGTACGATTGTTCGACTTTTTTCGTGAAACGCATCACGAAATGTTAACCAATGCATTTGAATGCACATCCTTCACACTATATTCTTCTTCCGTCATAACTATCAAACCAAACATCCTTCACATTCGCTGAGCGACGATTATGAAAGTAAAAATGCACATTTCTCGCTCAAAATGTTTACATAAACACTTTTAATAGCGTAACCCGCCATGAAAAGCATTAAAAGCGTCTATCGGTGACTACGTCACGGATAGACGCTGTGAGCATCTTTCCTATTGGATAGTTTTTAGGATATTTTTCTGTGAAAATGGCGGACATACTTTTTATTCTGGGTGGAAAATATGATATTTTAGCATAGTTACGCCATTAAAAGTGTTTATGTAAACATTTTTAGCGAGAAATGTGCATTTTACTTTCATAATCGTCGCTCGGCGAATGTGAAGGATGTTTGGTTTGATAGTTATGACGAAGAATATAGTTGTGAAGGATGTGCATTCAGAATGCATTGGTTAACATTTCGTGATGCGTTTCACGAAAAAAGTCGAACAATCGTACTCTGGGACACGATTCAATAGATTAACGCGTTTCGTGCGCATGAGCACGAGATCTCGTGATACCGGGTTGAAACATGAGTTCCCCTAGCCTGCCTATGGTCTCCCAATTATGGAAAGCCAAGAAGGCCATAAACTGGCCCTAGAATGGCACGGTAAAAGTGCTAAACCGCACGGAAACCGTACGGACTACGTACGGAATCTATAGAAAGTCAGGAAGGCCACAATCCGGCCCTAGAATGGCGCGGTAAAAGCGCTAAACCGTACAGTTTTTGAATGACTAATAGCCGAATGACTAAAGAGGGGATAGCCCCTCCCTCTTTCTTGCTTGACCACAACGTTTGAAGGCTGTCTAACCAATCAGTGAGGAGAAATACCAAGTAACGCGTTGTCGAGAGCTGCAGTGCCTCCATGTTTCGCCGTAACATAAAGCTGTGTTGTCTTTACTAGGTCACTACAATGTAATGACCACCACAAGCTAGTAGAAAATACATTTGTGTCTACAGTGAGATATTTGTATATGTTAGGCTATATATTGAGATGGCAGTGTGCGAAATACACGTCAATATTCGAGGATGTCCTCATCCCCAGATTCTTCTCGATTTGCAGTACTGTAGCCTAGGCCATAACATTACAATATTTCATGGATGCAAGTAAGCCAAGACAATCAATCTATATCTATAGCCTACATGACCACACAAACACAAGCACACACGCACACACTTTTTTCTTAACACACCGGTAAAGCAACACTGACATAGGAGCCTGCATTGGCTAAAGTTGTTGGGATGCACATTGCGTACGGCTCTCCCTGGACAGCCACGCAATGGAATATATATATATATAATATATTATAATATATATATATATAATATATATATATATATATATATATATATAAAATATTGTAATGTCATATTGACAACATTTAGATCAGGGGACACGCAACAATCGGGGGATGTGGACACCCCCGAATATTGACGGCTATTTTGCACACTGCCATCACATTTATAGCTTAACATAACACTGTACTAGACATAAATGTATTTTCCACTAGCTAGTGGTGCTCATTACATTGTAGTGAAACTAAAGACAACACAGCTCTTTATGTTACGGCGAAACATGGAGGTGTCACGTTAAAATTGTACCGGGGGCGAAAATTGTACCGGCCTACGTCATCGAAACAATAAAAAAATTTGCCCGCGAAACGGGCGATCGCGTCAAATGACAAATGTTCTGCCACGTCAAATGACATTTGTTATTTGACGCGATCGCCCGTTTTGCGGGCAAATTTTTTTATTGTTTCGATTAAACAATTAAATACAATACAAATATAAAGTATAAAAACAATTGTTTATCGCTATCTATCATAATACAGATAGCGATCCGCTATCTGTATTATGTTATTTCGTCGTTTGGAAACATGTTTTCTGCATCTCGTCGTCTGTTGCCGGGCAGGTTGTCAGGATGTAAACAAACGATGACGTAGGCCGGTACAATTTTCGCCCCCGGTACAATTTTAACTTGACAGGGGCACTGCAGCTCTCGACAATGCGTGACTTTAGTCTGGTATTTCTCCTCACTGATTGGTTAGACAGCCTTCAAACTTAGTGGTCAAGTAAAAAAGAGGGAGGGGCTCGTTCTGCATACCTAATAGCCGGAGTGAATAACGATAGTTATGATATTATAACTCTAGTTCTATGATTGTAGGCGTAGCCGTCTAGTTTCCCACCTGCTGTACCCTCCAAATGCTGAAAGAATAGCATGGAGAATGAGGCGGCGGCTTGCGCCCCCTTTTATACACGTGCCGTGGGGAATGTGGGCGGTGCCCACGTTGATTGGTGCATAGTTGAAATTCTTCAGTGCGCGCGAGCACGCGCACGGGACAAGCCCATAAGGCGAAGCCTAGACGGCTACGCCTACAATCATAGAACTAGAGTTATAATATCATAACTATCGTTCTATTTCATGTAGGCTACGCCGTCTAGGCTTCGCCTTATGGGCTAAGGCGAAGCTGCGAGCGGAGCCCGATCAATGTACTCCTGCTGGACCCCAGTCAAAATACTTAAGTCACCAGGGCACATAAGACTCAAAAAAGCCGGATGTGCAAAACACAACAGCTTAACAAAAAACTAATTCCCCTTAGATCAAGCAAGGCGATGATCAAGAGAAAAAAGTGAGTCTGCAAAGACTCCGGCCCCAATCCGTCCTTCATGGAATCCATGAAGAGCGAAGGGAAGAGCCAGAATAACACGGTTTCCATTAGGTCCGCCACCACCGGGGGCGGAGCTACGAAGTCCGACTCTCCAATAAGGAGCTTCTCTCGTCCGTTTTTTATTTAAAACACGGCGGGAGTGCCACACTGGCAGACAAAACCAACTCGTCAATTGGCGAGCCAATAGGAACCTCTCTACTCCGCTTTCCATTTGAAAAACGGCAGGAGAGAAATACTGGCGGATAAGGGTCCTCAAACCCAAGCCGTAGAAGGGACACCGGACTCCAACACAGAGTTGCCGAGTGAGCCCCTGGACATGTCTAACATGTAAAAACGGACAAAGGGCCCGGGGGAGGACCAAGACGCAGCCGCGCAAATGTCCTCCACCGGAACGCCTCTGAGCAGAGCCGTCGAAGCAGCCACGCCCCGTGTCGAGTGAGCTCTAACGCCCAATGGTGGCGCTAAGTCCTGTCGAGCATAGGCTAAGCAAACACCTTCACATATCCAGCGAGAAAACCGCTGTTTAGAGAGAGTGCGGCCCCTGCTAGCGTCGCTATAACACACAAACAACTGTTGTGTGGAGCGGAACGCGGCCGGGCGTTTCACATACATAGCCAGCGCCCGCACCGGGCACAGGAGATGCCACTCCGCCTCCGCCTCACTAGAATGAGGCGGGGGGTGAAAAGCCTTAAGCATAATATCTCTCGACCGGAAAGAACTATTAATGTTCTTAGGGAGGAACGCAGGATTAGGTCTGAGCAGCGCAAAGGAGCTGTCCTCGTTAAGCAACAAGCAGCTCGGGCTGACAGACAGAGCGGTAAGCTCACAGGCCCGCTTGGCAGAAACCAAAGCCAATAAGAGCGCCGTCTTAAAGGACAGGGCATCCAAAGGGGCCTGAGACAGAGGCTCGAAAGGGTCCCTGGACAACCCGCGCAACACGGTGGGGAGGTCCCAGCGTGGTGTAAGCACGCGCGAAACAGCCGTACCTAGCCCCACGCAAGAACCTCTTGACTAGTGGATGGCTGAAGATCGGTCCACCATCACAGCCCGCATGGCCAGCTGAAACAGCTGCCGCATAGACCTTGATAGTGGAAAAGGCCAAACCCTTCTCCAATAAGTGCTGCAGAAAAGCAAGCACGCTTCCCACCTCGCAATGGGATGGAACAGCGTGGTTCCTGTCACACCAATCAGAGAAAGCGCACCACTTCTCCGCATAGAGGGAAGAAGTAGAAGGCGCACGAGCACCCTGGATAGTGTTGATAACCGCTTCAGGCAAACCTTTGCCCTGCAGGATCAACCTCTCAGGAGCCAGACCAGCAGCCGTCCCGATACATCGGGCGGGTGGTGCACCGTCCCATGGGCCTGCGAAAGCGCATCCGGCCTGAACGGTACCGGCCACGGCGCCGTCCGGAACAAGCGCTGCACGGCTCCGGAAACCACAGAGCTGAACGGTTCTCCGGAGCCACTATAATCAGGGACAATCTCTCCTGTCTGACCCGTTCCAGAAGAGGAAGGATCAGCTGGAGCGGAGGAAAACGCATACAAGAGAACCCGAGGCCAAGGTGTGTGCGCCAACGCATCCACCCTTAACGGGGGAAGATCCCGAGGGTTGAGAGAGAACCACAACCTGCAGTGTGTGTTCTCCCTGCACGCGAACAGGTCCACCTGAGCCGTCCCGAACCTCTGCCAGATCAGTCAGACAATGTCGGGATGTAACCGCCACTCGTCGCGGGACCGCCGCGAGACATGAGGTCCGCCCCGAAGTTCTGTGCGCCCGCGATATGCAGGGCCCTCAGACTGAGGAGATACTGATGAGCCCCAAAGCCAGAGCCTGCCAGAGCTCCGCCTTTTGGTGGAGAGCAGAGGAGCGCACTCCCCCCTGTTTGTTTATGTACGCCGCCGCCGACACACTGTCTGTCCTGATCAGAACGTGGCGGCCACGCACCAGGTGAAAGAAATGCAAGAGCACTTTCCTCACAGCGACGAGTTCCAGCACATTTATGTGGACTGTAGGGGGCGTGCGCCACTCGCCTCCCACCGAGTGAGAGAGGCACGTTCCTCCCCAACCCGTCAACGAGGCGTCCGTGAAGACCACAACGTAGGACGTCACTCTGCTCAGGGGAACACCCCTGAGAAGGGCGGGGGGGGTTCCCCAATATCCCAGGTCTGGCGACACTGAACGGGGTAGGAGGAGCACCCTGAACTTGTGTCGCACGGGGTCCAACCATTGGCGAGCAAACCACCGCTGGAGTCTGCGAATAAAGAGCAGACCCAGGGGTACCACGGGATGGGCGGCTGCCATCAGCCCCAACAGGCGCATGGTGGACAGCGCGGTCACGTTTCTGAGAACGCGAAAGCGGGAGAGTGCCAACAGGATGGTGTCTCGCCGAGGAGGCGAAAGCCTCGCTGTCATGGCGGCTGAGTTCCAGGCAAAGGCCCCTAAGTTAGACTATCTGCTTGGCCGGTGAGCGGGAAGCTCTTCTCCCAGTTGGATTGGCAAACCCCAGGAAAGAGAGATGGTTAATCACCGTCATGGGTGTCCCCTTCTCGCAGCTTCCTCTGAGTCGCTCAGAATAAGTAGGTCGTCGAGGTAGAAGAGAACCCTCTTTCCCTGACGCCTGAGCGGTCCCAACGCCGTCTCCACACACTTCGAGAACGTGGCGCGGGCCAGGGAGTAGCCGAATTGGCAGGCACTGGTACTCGTACGCCCACCCCCATAAAGGCAAAACGGAGAAACTTCCTGTGCGCCTGCCGAACAGGGACGTGGAAGTAAGCATCCTTGAGATCCAGGGATGTGAACCAGTCGCCCGCCCTCACACATCGATACGATAGTGAGCATTCTGAATTTCCTCGCGGCAACGAATCTGTTGAACACGCGAAGATCCAGAATAGGTCTCATCTCCCCTGACTTCTTGGAACCCAGGAAGTAGCGGGAGTAAAACCCTAGGTGTAACTCGTGGGGGGGGGGGGAGACAACGACAGTGATGGCCCCCATCTCCAAGAGACGGGCCACCTCTGCTGCCAGAGCCGTGCTTGCCGCTGGGTCCCATAGCCTGGTCTCCACCAACCCCATAAAGGGTGGGGGCCGGCGCTTGAACTAAATGGTATGACCCATCTCAACGTGTTGTCCAACCACGATGGTAAAACGCACCGCTCTAGCCAACACGCATAGCGGTCGGAGAGAGAGGGCGAGCTGACAGCTGAGGAACGCTGTCCAGGAATAACCCGTATTCCTCGGCCCCTATCGCCTCCACACATGTTGTGTGTGGACCAAGGGGGCCATCCCATGAAAGGGAGGAGGCTCAGCGAGCGTGGTAGACGTTACGGAGCTAGTCGCTGTACAAACAGCGAGCTGTCTAGACGCCGCGCTCGTGTCTGCTGAACAGGCAACGAGCCGCTTAGTCGTAGCACTCATGACTGCGCGTTGTCCGCAGACCCGTCTTCTCACCTTCCACAGACTGTAGAAGGGAGGCAAAGGGGATAATGTGGGAAACTAGGAGACTAGTACAAGCGTCCGTATCCACGGGCCCGTGTAATGAGACTCCAGTCCGCCCACAAAGCTCAAAGGGACGCCTCTTCTTAGAAGCAGGTGAACCAGAGGCTATGTAGACACGCCGACCGGCCGCCACCCTACAGCCACCGGGCTGAGGGGGGGGGGGGGAGGCAGCCTAGAGGAATATCGCTCCTTAGAGAGTATGTACTGCCATTCGGTCGAACGTCGCCGCGCTCATGTCTGCTGAACAGGCAACGAGCCGCTTAGCCGTAGCACTCGTGACAGCGCGTTGTCCGCAGACCCGTCTACTCACCTTCCAGACTGTAGAAGGAAGGTAGAGGGGATAATGGGGGAAACTAGGAAACTAGTACAAGCGTCCGTATCCACGGGCTCGTGTAATGAGTCTCCAGTCCGCCCACGAAGCTCAAAAGGGACGCAGCTTCTTAGAAGCCGGTGAACCAGAGGTTATGTAGACACGCCGTCCGGCCGCCATCCTACAGCCACTAGTACAAGCGTCCGTATCCACGGGCTCGTGTAATGAGTCTCCAGTCCGCCCACGAAGCTCAAAAGGGACGCAGCTTCTTAGAAGCCGGTGAACCAGAGGTTATGTAGACACGCCGTCCGGCCGCCATCCTACAGCCACCGGGCTGAGGGGGGGGGAAAGGCAGCCTAGAGGAGTATCGCTCTCTAGGGAGTATGTGCTGCCGTTCGGCCGAACGTTCTTTTTATCCTTATTAGGAAAAGAAAAAGTGGGAGCAAGCCTGTAGAACTTCTGGCTCCGCGGTGCTGCTCTCTGCGGCTGCGGCGGTGGCGGAGGCGGCCCCCTGGAGCGCTGGGGCCGGCCTGGACCCCGCTTCCTCCCGGCCTGCTGATGGGAGGAGCCCGTGAGAATCGCCCCGAACCGGTAACGATTCTCACGAACGGACTGCTGGTGCGCGAGCACCTCTGAGAACCGGGGCCCAAATAGTCCATCCGGAGCTAATGGGCCCTGGACGAGGCTGGCCCGCTCTCATTCCGGAACCGCAGTGTGAGAGAGCCATATGACCCTCTGGATCATGGTGGCCCACGCCATATGCCGGCCGGCCGAAACGGCTATCGGCTGGCATAGCTGGAAGACGGCGCTGCTTAGAAGCGGGAGACCGTCAGCCATCTTGCGGCCTCATCCGGGCCGTAAGCCTCCCTGCCAACCGACAAGGAGACCAGGGCGAGGTTGCCGATCGCCGCCGCAGATTGCGAGGCGCCAGACGAACACCCCTGTTCCGTTAGGCCGGTAATCTGCCTCTGGAGGCGGTCCAGGGGCAGCGGCTTCTTCGGTATGGCCCCCGGACAAGAGAAGCGCTGCCAGTGAAGGCTCCAGGCGAGGGTTCCCCTTCGCCTGAGTACAGCCCACCCTTCCACGTCGGTGAAGTCAATGAAGGCCCTCACCGGGGCCTTCAGAGTAGAGGGGTCCCCACCCGCAGCGGTGAAAAGGTGCTGAACCGGTGGGAACAGGGGGCACCGGGTGGTCCGCCGGGATGAAGACAGGGTGCGAAAAAACTCGCCCTGCATGTCATCCGACATGGGGGCGAGAGTCGGGGCCGGCATGGGAATGCCCTTGATGGCCGCCGCCTCACCCATGATCTCGCCGAAGAGATCGGCCATCCGGCGCGGTCTCTCTCCTCGGGAGAAGTCTTTTTTTTTTTCTTTTTTTTTTTCTTCTTGTTGGTCAGTGCAAATGCTGAAAGAAAAAGGAGAATGATGGCGGCGGCTTGCGCCCCCTTTTATACACGAGCCGTGGGGAATGTGGGCGGTGCCCACGTTGATTGGTGCATAGTTGAAATTCTTCAGTGCGCGCGAGCACGCGCACGGGACAAGCCCATAAGGCGAAGCCTAGACGGCATAGCCTACATGAAATAGAACTAATAGCCGCGGCTATTCATTCAAAAACCGTACGGAATCCGTACGGACCAAATTCGATTAATTGCACAGCCCTATGTCGTCCTAGGTCTAATCAATTTTGTTTTAATATCATTCATATTATTGCAGTCGATTCTTTTCGTAGGCTACTCTGCTGTAGCCTAGGCCTTGATGGGGAGATATTTTAACCCCATTTTCCGGCGACATTCCTGCGTCTCCCCCTCCTCCGTTTCAGCACCGTGTCAGTGGACACTTAAAATCCTCAAACGTCGTGAGTTCAGTGATCGCGAGCGTTCATGTTAAGTGATAGTTTTCGTAGGCTACTCTGCTGTAGCCTAGGCCTTGATGGGGAGATATTTTAACCCCATTTTCCGGCGACATTCCTGCGTCTCCCCCTCCTCCGTTTCAGCACCGTGTCAGTGGACACTTAAAATCCTCAAACGTCGTGAGTTCAGTGATCGCGAGCGTTCATGTTAAGTGAAGTTTCGGGAAAGAAATTTACGATGGATCCATCGTGAGAATGATCGTACAAGCGAAGATCCATAAATCGCTCTGATGGCCTGGGCCTCGTTTCCCGAAAACGAGGCCCAGGCCATCAGAGCGATTTACCCAGCACAAGATGGGGAGTACCGTGGCTACCAGGAGACAGTAGATGCTCAAGATGAGCTGGGACTATTTAGACTCTTAGCAACCGCACCCTACACGTTTTATTTTTGTAAATAATTCATATTTTTTTTCATGAATAAAACCTCAAAATCATGTTGGTTGTTGTGATTTGTTTAGTGCTGTTATACTAAAGTAGGTCTACTGTATAAGATAAACACATATTTAAACTGGGGAGAAAAGAAGTACAAATACTTGATATGCTGAGCTGCTGTAATTAGAAAATGTTTCTATGCTGTACAGCAATATACAATGATGCAAAAATACGAGGGCAGAAGTCTAAACTAGTCAACGTATCACGAAGATATGTTTACACAAAGTTTGCTCGCGAAGCCACTCGCGCTAGGACCATGGGTCAATCCCCCTCCAAACGGAAACAGCGGGCGGTGCAGCGGGCGCAATGCATTGTGGCAGTTTGAGGATTTCTTACTTTTGAGCCAGAGAGACACTTTCTGGCTAGGATGAATCGATTTCCATTTTCTTTGCACATTTATAATACATAGAACATTTTACTTCATATAACCTTCATATCGCCAACGATGAAGTATCCCTTTAACTAGGGAATGGCTCCCCTTATTTCAGCACACACACACGGTCACTCAAACACGCAAACGCAAACTAACAATCTAGTCCTACCACATAAAAAATATTCTAAATACGTTTAAAATTATTTACATCATTATGATGTAAATTATTTTAGTCTATGCTATTTCTGTTGTCATGTTTTAAGCTAACCACAGTTTCTTCACCACACAATGGACAACACGGTTTTAATAAGGGTTTAATGATAAGGTAAAGACTACAAACATGGGCACTTTGCAATTTCCTTTTAAAGT
>OLKM01002967.1:24665-47917 GCA_900291075.1 Melanogrammus aeglefinus | reverse complement strand
CTTCTGGCATGGGCCTTGGGGTCTTTTGGTCCCTGGGGTAAGTTGGGTCCCGGCTTCCCCGGGCCGTGCCCCTTGCAATCTTGGCTCCCCTCCTCTGGCCCTGGGACTTTTGTGGTTTTCCATCTTGTGGAATAATAAAACTCATGCAATAGGGGCAGTTTAGTTTGTCAAACTATCCTCCCTACATTTTATTTTTACTAATCTTGCTCGTAAATGGAATAGTCCCTCACGGGACCCGATGGTAAGATGAAGGCCATGTAATGGGTTCGGTCCCATAAGAATTTCATGCCTGGTTAGATTTTTGAGTTTTATCCTGTTAGCTTTTGCATGTGAAATAAACTAATTAGTGCTGGTAGTAAAATGAATTGCTCACAATGCCAATTGAGTCCAAAACGTTTTGATTAGCAGTATCCACACTTTGAAATTTATTTCTCAACTACTTCTCCTCCCTTGGGCGCATTGCTACATGCGCATGCACATTAAATGAATAAGCAAAACCTGAAACAACACCGGTTGGGTTGCAACGCAAGTTTGAAGTCCCTAATCTTAACTATCTTAAAGGTAAAACCAATCTATTGGAAGAGGAAATCGAAGCCAGTATATCCAAAACCGCAACATGTCGATATTGGTGGGTTTAGCAAAACAGCCGCCTTGAAACCACGCTGTTTTCCCGAAGTTTAAGAAAGTCATGTATAAACCGAAAACGATACGACGATCAGTATAATACGCGCAAAGGTTAAATAAAATGAAAAACGCAGCTTTGCCCCGTCTAAGTCCACCACTTGACACAGCCTGAGCTGGCATACATCTGACTTCTGTTCCTCCTCACCTTACAACCCCACCGTACGGCTCTGCTATGAATTTGTGGGCAGCTCGTGCACTTCATGATCAAAGTGAGCCAGTGCCGCAGCAGCGACTCTGGGCAAGTAACCGTGACTGTGGCCCATGCCGTTAGGTCGTCCCGCGGGTGTCAAGGTGGGATCTTACCCGTCGTTGCTAACGCATGCCCCTTCCATACTCGGCTATTGCAGATGCCGTGGCTGAGAGATACAATCAATTTCCACCATAAGGCGGGTGTAGATTGCAAAGTGGAGGGATGGAGAACAGACGTCTTTAGCCTCCAGCTACCTCAGTGCAGCCAAAGTGTGTGCATTATGGATGCACATCAGGGCGGTGAACCTGTGTGTGGGCTGCGGATGATGGGGCCGAAATCCAAAAGTAAACTTATCAGAGTTGAAAAATATCAATAATAATGCAAATGCTAAAATTTGTAATCATAAGCGTTGGTAGTAGTGGCATTTGAAGGATAACCCAGCTACGTTCTGAAAAGCTAATTTAGAAGCTAGCACATGTAGGATCGGCCCTTCCCAGCAGAATGTGATGGGTTAATCCATCTGTGTCGTTAACCAAAAGAAGAATGTAAAAAGAAAAATCACAATATTAAAATGGTGTATGTTCTATTACTTCTGCGTAAACGTTTCTCAATATATCAATTCCTACTGTCATTATTCTACCCTATTGTCTACACTAACTATTTAAATTTGGATGGCTTAATCCTCTTTATTCTACCTACTTGCTCGCATTGATTTTGGTCCACACTTTATCAATGCTATGTACCCGAACACAATTTCTGCTGTGTTGTCCGTTATTCGCTCTATTACCTTTTGGCATAGGCACATCACAACGTCCATAACGACTTGTTCTATAAGTAAACCACCTAGTCTTATTGTTTACGTACTTCCACATGCCCCGGACATGTTCATAGGTACTATTCCAAACTGTCTTAGCTATGCAAGTCGCGCTGACCTGCCCAATGACATTACATAGACAGTATTATTCATATTTATCTAGTTGTTTTTGTGGGTCAACATGCAATCGATACATTATTTCCATTTTCCAATCATGGACTGGACTGCGAATCCGCAACCGTATGACGCCGTGATCGCCCACTCTGCGCTCGGAGCGCCCCCATGAGATCCACTCACACCCGTCACGCATCTCCAGAACTCGCAGGAACGATAGAATAAAGAGTCATGCCAAACTCACAACAATGTATGCCTCAACATTCTGGGTATTAAAGGTTAGATATACAATAAACAAAACCAAAGGCTGAACTAAAGGAAAAAAATCACAAAGTTAGTCATCTGTAGACACAGCAAATGCTAAATCAGGTAATCATATAAAAAAGACCTAGCTTTCTAATTAACCTATTGTTTTATTTGAAGTAGGCTATGCTTTCAATATCCCCTGCGTGTATTCCACCAGGGGAGTAAACCTCCATTGTCTCGGTTGGCACCTGACACAACGAGAAGACACTGCACCATAATGTACCCCTGCATTGTTTCTATTTTCACTTTTACTTACTATCTTTTTTCTTTTTATCTTATAGCATATTCATAAGAAAATTAAGGGAACGAAGATACATCAAACATGCATCAACAAAACAGGCATACTATGCAATAATCAGAGGTCTCAGATGGGAGTTCTTATCCTTAGATTGGGTTGTTTGATGGGCAGCTGTCTGCCCAACAAGCCAAAAGCCTGAATTACGGCAGGATGGAAATCTATCGGTTTGCCAGTTTCCTTAGGATGTCATAAATAACGGGGTCGCGGCAGTTCCTTATCTACATGCGTGATCTTGCGGCACGCCCCTCAAGGGACCAAGGAAAAACAGCCCCAAACGGCACAGAAGATAACAAAGGAACATGAGTGAAGAAACAATTACTAACCGCTCAAATGTCAACATTTTAAACAACCGCTGGCAGAATAGCAAGGGTGGACAAACAATACACGAATTATATGCTAAACCTAAATTCAATAAAAAGAAAAACGTAACATGTCAATTTTCTAATCTCATCAGGATGGATTTTAGGATTATTGAATTAGCAGCCGGTGGAGCTCGGTAGCAGCCTTACTTGATGCACTGGTGAAAACATTCACATTATTTCTTAATAGAAGTTATTATTGTAGTAAGTTAATGCCCTGTGTCTATTTTAACCAATCCTGGTTCTGCTAATAGTACCATGTTACGGCAACAGCCAAGGGTCTGGTGGCACTCCTGTCATGATAGCAGCAAAACACACGAAAACAGACCAAGACCAGGTCGCAGCAATGCTGGAAAAAAAATAAATAAACTAGAATAATAATAAAATAATTAACAATAGCATTCGTTCTGCTTACATGGCCCAACTTCCTGAAGAGAAAACGAGAATATTTTAGAATAGCGATGTAGCACGATTAAATGATTTTGGGCATCCTTCAGCTGCTTATATGAAGAAGAAAGTTCCAAATATGGCGACGGGGAACTACAGCATGGGCTGGCGCGAGAGAACTCAAAGATGGCGGGGCGCGGGGAAAAGAAATAAACTTGTCGGGCGCTGTCAGCCTAACAGGCAAGCAGCGGTGTGGATAAAGCGCCGCGTGCTCCGGGGTCTGTGGGAGTTGTCTCTTCGGCCACGCAAGAGGTGTGGTTATGTGGAACTTAATGCAAGAACGGACTAACAAAGAAGCTCCAAAATATGGCATACGGTCTACACAATCTGACCGAATGGGAGACTACGACTGGCACACTATGGCAGAGCAGGAACTACAAATGTACGCAAATGAGGGGGACTACAAATATGGAGGATGGGGACGTACACAATTCTCGGGACCCTGAACAACTATACGGAGTCCGGCCTTCCATGGTCCTGAAACTGAAGCAGAACCGTCCAACTTTCAGAATAACACGTCGTGGTCACTAGCTCTAACAGACTCAGAGAGGGGGAAATGAACGCCTCTGCGGCTCGTTCTCCAGCCGCTCTCCTTGTTCTAATCTCTCTCACCAAACGCACTCATCCAAACGGCACGTTGACCATACACACGCTGACACGTTACTTTCAAACTGGCGCCCGAGACGCCTGCTCCTCTAACTCGCACCAAAGGCACACACTAGCACACGTTGAGACATACACAACTGAAGACGCACGTTCGCACAATGAACGCGCACAGCTTATCTCTACACACAACGATTACACCAAAAATTAATATGAGCAGATCAAAAAGTGCAGAACGCCACAATCCATTGGCAGTCAGGAGGCCTTGCCTCCTCGTATCTGCTAAAGTGCAGCCTCTCCACACACGCATACACAGCCTCTTCTCATCTTTCGCCCAAGCGCACACACGCATACAACGGACACACATAGTGGCACACTGACACATACTGCACATGACACAGCACACCACATCCTCTTTTCACTCCTCTCAAGCTGGTCTTCACAGCAACGCATACACCGGCACACACATGTCACATTGACAACATACGCACTGACAGCACACCACATACACTCTCTGCCGTGGAACACAGCACTGGGGTCGTTAAGTCTCTAATCTATCCCTGTTTAGCGTCAGTAATGTCTCTGTTCGTACCAATTACCGGTCATTGTGTCAATGGAAATGGGACGTCTCCCAGTTATTTAGGCGTTTTTTAACGCGCTCGCCCAACTTAATAAAGTCGTACCAACGGAATTAGAATCCGGGTCTCACATAATATCGGTACCAACGGAATTACAATGCCGGGTCTCACATATTATAATGCGTACCAACAGGAATTAGAATTCGGGGTCCACTTAATAAAGTTCGTAACGCAACGGAATAGAATCCGGGTCTCACATAATAATATCGTACTAACGGAATTTAGAAATCCGGGTCTCACGATAATTATTATCGTACCAACCGGAATTAGAAATCCCGGGTCTCACATAATAACTCATCGTACCAACCGGAATTAGAATCCGGGTCTCAAGCAAATATCAATTGCGGGACTGGCTTTAACAGAGAAGCCGTCTTTCCTCCCGAGGGCGAACGTACTGCTTAGGCTGCTGGTGGGGTCTTCAACATGTTAACCCTACTGTTGGGGGCTTCTGTACTCCGCGGGAAGGTTTCCCGCAGCTAAACGCGGTCGCTTACCGTCTCACCTTCCTAAATGGTTCCTATATAACATAGCAGAGCTTCGATTTTTATCAACATGTTCTGCACACCTTTTGTTTGGGGAGCCCGAGGTGAGACTGCAGGGATCCATCAAGGCTGCGGGGTTCCGGGGGCTCCTTTACTCTGCGTTCCTCAGTGGGGGAAGGCCAGCCACTTTCGTTCGAATCAGAAAGGTTGGCGTTGTTCAAAATATCACGTCGGGTGTCACCAAATTTGTTGGGAAAAAATGTGGTCCTGGCCGTTATAGGTTGGATCGGAGGAACTGAGACGGAGAAGGGATGGACTATGTCGGTATAAAAATCCTCGACTTTATTCAGTGAAAAGTTATACTGGTAACAGGTTATTACTAAATATTGAGCCAGCAGTCCTAAGAAGGTAGGTTCGGTCTAAATTACCTTAGCGCGCGCTGAGGGACCTCGTAGCTAGCTTCGCCTTGGAAGCAAGGTTCTACTTCAAGTGACGAAATAATGAGAAAAGGCCGATAGTTTAAACTGAGTTTTTTGCGCGCTTGATGCGGTTCCTGACGAACCTGGTTTTTGCGTCAAAAAAAGGGTGAGTGAAAATACATGTCACTCTGTGGCTATGCTGAGTGTGGGGACTTTATCTTCTGTTAACCCTAATCTTGTGGTGGGCTGACTGTTGTTGCTTTTAGTTGGGGGCCGGGGAGCGGGCTTATCTTTAAGAAAACTAATTTACTGTTGTGGGAACCTGTGGATCTGGCTTTCCCTTGGGAGAAGAGAGCTGGTTCTTCCTATGTTCCTAAATCTTCTTTATGGTGGCATTGCTCTTCCATGACCTGGGGTCCTGTTGATTATTGTGTGTGCTGGTTCTAGTTAGAGCTAGTTAGAGTGTAAGGGGCCTGGTTAGAGTATAAGGCCAATTAGAGTGTAAGTAGAATGTAAGGGGCTTAATTAGAATGTAAGGGGCTTAATTAGAATGTAAGGGGCTTAATTGGAATGTAAGAACCATCATATCCCTTCACTAGGCTAGGCTAATTCCGTTTAGCCTCCTCACCAAGCCCGTGTTTTTTCTGTTTTGACCCATCATTTTTTCCGGGTGAGTGCAGCACTGTCCTCTGCTGGTGATTAGTCACCTGCCAGCATTTGTTCTGTTGGACTGTAGATCGTTGCCAATTTGTCTGTTCTAAAAACAGAATCGTTCTAGTGGGTGTTTAATTTAATTGGATATTTGTAGGAGGGGATACCACTGCGTGGTCAACTGGTGTTTAGCAAAGGTTTTATCTGCTACTCACTTTGCTAACCGCAATGTTGAGCTTAAGGTTTTCTTTGTTTTCATTTGTCCTCAAAGATATGTGTTTTTTCTTTTTTAGTAGAGGGTTATTTTGGGTAAAGGTTGGGTGTTTGTCTAGGGGAGGGTCTTTGTTTTTAATATCTAATGTTACTGGTGTGTATGATGCTTGTCCACTACGCTTGTTATGTTACATAGGGTTGATTTTAATTAATGACTAACCAGAATACAGGTCAGAGAGGGTTCTGTAGGCTCTGTTAGATTTACTAGCTGGAATGTCAGGGGATTGGGAGGACCAATTAAGAGGTCGAGAGTGTTTTCACACCTAAAAAGTCTCAATACTGATATTGCTTTTCTCCAGGAAACGCACCTGTGTGTGAATGACCATGCTAGGCTTCGTAAGCCTTGGGTGGGGCAGGTGTCTCTTGTATTTGCATTTTCAATTCTAAAGGCAGTGGGCACAGCCATTTGGACATATACATTATACGTCTGTTCAGGATTCTTCCAGACTTTAGTGATACAAGGTATGTTCATACTTTGTATCCAGCACTATCCACATTTATGAACCAGTGGTTGTTTCCATCCACCCGACTAAAAGGGATTTTCATACTTCTCTCTAGTTCACCGTGTTTACTCACGCATTGATTTATTTTTTTGTAGATAAAGCCCTTCTGTCTTCTGTTGGACTGACTGAATACTCTGCTATTGTCATCTCTGATCCATGCTCCTCTTGTTCTAGAGCTATCTCTCTCCCCCTAGTCCAAGGTGTGGGCGCTGGAGATTTAATACAGGCCTGTTAGCTACCAAAACATTTTGTGAGCATATTTCAAAGCAAATAGACTTTTTTATTGATAATAATAAATCTGAAATCCACCTCCCCCTCCCTTCTCTATGGGAAACTTTTTAAAGCAGTGATGCGAGGAGAGATTATTTCGTATAATGCTCACTCTAGAAAACAAAAGGACAAAAAGAACAGCAGGATTTGGTTTGACGGCTATTAGTAAATTAGACAGACAGTACTCGAGTTCTCCTACTCCTGAATTGTATGCTGAGAGGCGTAAGCTTCAATCCAAATTTGATTTGCTTTCCACTGGCAGGACTGAGTATCTTCTTAGACGGACAAGGGGTACGTATTATGAATACGGTGTTAAGGCTAGTCGCCTCTTAGCATCGCAGCTTAAACACCAGTCAGCTTCTCAGTTTATTACTCAGGTCTATGACTCCTCACATTCCCTCACTACGAATCATACTGAAATAAACGATGCCTTTACCACATTTTACTCCAAGCTGTACACATCTGAACCCCCTATAGACAATACAAATATAGAGCATTTTTTTGACAGTCTGGATATCTCTTATATTGATACTCTCACGCGTGATAGCTTGGACGACCCTCTGTCTCTAGAGGAGATAACTGGCAGTCTTAGGAAGATGCAAAATAACAAGGCCCCAGGCCCGGATGGTTTTCCTGTAGATTTTTATAAAAAGTTCTCGGCCCAGTTAGCTCCCCTTTTATTAGATATGTTTAATGATTCCCTGAAAAAATGGTACACTGCCCCAACACTAAGACAAGCCTCAATCTCCTTATTATCTCAAAAAAGGCAAAAAGAAGAGAGAGATTGTAGTAGCTGGAGACCTATAAGTCTCTTGAACGCGGATGTCAAACTTCTTGCTAAGGTACTGGCGAACCGCCTGGACCCGTGTTTACCAGGTATTGTCTCTATAGACCAGACTGGCTTTATCAGGGGTCGTCAATTATCTTCTAACATCAGACGGTTTACTTAATATTGTGCTTTCCCTGCAGTCTCACCAGATGCTGAGATGATTGTTCTCATTAGACGGCAGAGAAGGCTTTTGATCGGGTGGAGTGGGACTATTTATTCTTTACACTTCATTAAATTTGGTTTTGGATCTCGGTTTGTGTCATGGATTAGGCTTTTGTATACTAACCCTACTGCTAGCGTAAAAACAAAATTCTCAAACTGTCTAAATTCTTCCCCTTGACGAGGGGCACCCGGCAGGGCTGTCCGATTTCCCCCTTATTATTTGCCTTGGCAATAGAGCCCCTTGCCATTGCTCTGAGGTCATCTCCACTTTTCACAGGCATGCGCAGGGCTGGGTTGGATCACCGGATCTCGCTCTATGCTGATGACCTTTTACTCTATATCTCAGATCCAGTCAACTGTATTGGTGACATTCTGCAACTCCTAAATAGTTTTGGGTCATTTTCAGGCTATAAGGTAAATTTTTGACAAGAGTGAGTGTTTCCCTGTAAATGAAGTAGCTACTCTCGCATCCCAGCTCATGCCCTACCTTTTCCACCTGGCTCCTACAGAGTTTCCGGTATTTGGGTGTAACTATAACTCGCGTCTTTGCCTCCCTTCATGAAACAAACTTCTCTAAAGCTAGTCACAGATATAAAGGCGGATTTACAACGATGGGGTACCCTCCCTCTTTCTTTGTTTGGTAGGATTCAAACTATTAAGATGAACATTTTACCAAGATTTCTTTTTCTTTTCCAATGTCTGCCAATTTTTTTTTTACCAAAACAGTTTTTCAATAAGCTAGATGGGATGATCTCTGTTTTTATCTGGGCTGGTAAGACTCCAAGGGCACGCAGCAGGACTACTCTTCAGAGACGTAACATAGATGGTGGCTTATCTCTACCGAACCTCCTATTTTATTATTGGGTAGCCAACATCCAGAAATTACATCTTTGGCATAGTTCCTCTGATGCTGATTGGTGCCTAATGGAAGCTCTTAGTTGTCATGCAACCTCTCTGTCTGCTCTGCTTTGTGCCCCCCTTGCATCTTGCCCCTCCAAATATACCTCAAACCCAATTGTTATATCGTCTTTAAAAAATTGGAAACAATTCAGGCAGCACTTTGAACTCTCCTCTCCCTCTCCCCATAGCCCCATCCTTAATAATCACTTGTTACCCCATCCAAATTTGACACAACCTTTGCATTGTGGAAAAGAAAGGGCATAGTAGTTTTTTCTAACCTATACATTGACGGGACATTCGCAACTTTTGAGGATATTCGCAATAAGTTTGATCTGCCACATTCTAGTCTGTTTCGATATCTCCAAGCACGAGACTGTGCCCGTACTCACTTTGCTTCATTCCCACTATTGACTGCTAATTCCTTGATGGATGACATCCTCTCACTTAATAAGTTAAGTGGTAGTATAACTGTACTATATGACCTCATTTATATCGGCTGGGACCTCTCCACTTTACTGGGGCTGTGTGCAAGGTGGGAGAGGGAACTTGGGCTCGACCTCACAGATGAATTGGTGGGAAATTGCTTTTAAAAAGAGTAAATTCTACGTCCTCTCTGTGCCCGACTGACTCTGATTCAGTTCAAGGTTTTGCATCGAATACATTTCACCAAAGCAAAACTTTCTAAAATTATTTCCAGGCTCAAAGTGATATCTGTGATAGATGTTCTTCGTCAATTGCCGATCATACTCACATGTTTTACTCTTGCTCGAAATTGGCTGCATTTTGGTCTGTGTTTTTCGACACTGTATCTAAGGCTCTCAATATTTCATTGTCACCCAGTCCTCACATTGCTATTTTTGGTGTACCTGAAGATTTGACCATGCTGACTAGAAACCAGAGTGATGTTATAGCTTTCGCCTCTCTTATAGCCCGTAGACGTATATTTCTTCAGTGGAAAGACCCAAACCCACCCTCCGCATCTTCCTGGTTTAAAGATTTGTTGTCTTTTCTCCATCTAGAGAAAATCAAATATACACTACGAGGCTCGTCTGATAATTTCCTTAAAAGGTGGAATCCGGTACTCACTTACATTGACTCTCTCACCTCCCTGGAATGTAACTGATAGTCCTATCAACGATATTGTATGTTGAGCTGTGCGTGTCGAGCATCAAACAATTGTATCTGTGCTAAGTCTTTTTATTTATTTATTTTTTCTAAATGACTCTTGTCCAGTTCTGGGTGGGTTTTTATTTGCATTTTATTTCCTTTGTGTTTTCATTAACATTCCCTTATCCTGTTCCTGAAAAAAAAAAAGAAAAAAAAGGGGGATTTCATGCATGTTTGACGACTGCTACATCATTGTTGTTTTTTCTCATGTTTCCCAATAAAAATACATATGGAGAAAAAAAGATAATTCGCCCCTCCCAACCTCCCGATTCAGGGTTGTCTAATATTTAGTTTCGACATAACTACTGGTACTAAGTAATCTAAACAATTAATTTAAAGTTAGATGAATACAGTATGCAAAAAAAATAAATATATATATATATATATATGTGTATATATATATATATATATACATGTATATATATATATATAATATATTATTATATATATATTATATATATATATATATATATTTCCTTTTTTGGCGCCCCCTGCGGATGGATGCGCCCTTAGCATTCGCCTATACTGCCTATGCCAAGGGCCGGGCCTGTCCATATCCATACATCCATATCCATAAATCCATATCCATACATCCATATCCATACATTCATATGCCTCCATATCCATATCCATACCTCAATATCCATATCCATACCTCCATATCCATATCCATACCTCCATATCCATATCCATACCTCCAGATCCATATCCATATCCATAAATCCATATCCATCATCCATACATCCATATCCACATCCATATCCATATCCATAAATCAATAGCCATATCTCCATATCCATATCTCTATATCCATATCCATACATCCATAGGCATACCTCCATATCCATATCCATACTTCCATATCCATATCTCCATACCTCCATATCCATATCTCCATACATCCATATCCATATCTCCATATCCATACCTCCATATCCATATCCATACATCCATATCCAGATCCATATCAATACATCCATATCCATACCTCCATATCCATACCTCCATATCCATACCTCCATATCCATGCCTCCATATCCATGCCTCCATATCCATATCCATACCTCCATATCCATATCCATACCTCCATATCCATACCTCCATATCCATATCCATATCTCTATATCCATATCTCCATATCCATACCTCCATATCCATATCTATACCTCCATATTTTTTATTTTAATATAAAATATTAATTAGCCGGTAGTGTATAGATTACTCATAAATCCCCGGCTGAGCGCCGCGGTGTTGGAGTTTACCCCGGTAGACGAGAGGGTCGCCTCCCTACGCCTAAGGGTGGTGGGGGGGAAAACTCTGACTGTTGTTTGTGCGTATGCACCGAACAGCAGTTCAGAGTACTCGGCCTACTGGGAGACTTCAACGCCCATGTGGGCAACGATGGAGACACCTGGAGAGGCGTGGTGGGGAGGAATGGCCTCCCTGATCTAAACCCGAGTGGTGGTTTGTTACTGGACTTTTGTGCTAGTCATGGATTGGCCATAACAAACACCATGTTCGAACATAAGGGTGCTCATAAGTGTACATGGTACCAGAGTACCCTAGGCCAAAGATAGATAATCGATTTTGTAATCGTGTCATCTGATCTGAAGCGGCATGTCTTGGACACTCAGGTGAAGAGAGTGGCTGAACCGTCAACCGACCACCATCTGGTGGTGAGTTGGATCAGGGAATGGGGGAAGATTCTGGACAGACCTGGTAAGCCCAAACGAGTAGTGCGGGTGAATTGGGAACGTCTGGAGGAGGCCCCTGTCCTAGGGATCTTCAACTCACATTTTTCTAGCATTCCTGTGGAGGTTGGGGGCATTGAGCCGGAGTGGGCGGTGTTCAAAGCCTCCATTGCTGAAGCTGCAGCGGTGAGTTGTGGCCTTAGGGTCTTAGGTTCCTCAAGGGGCGGTAACCCTCGGACACCGTGGTGGACACCGGTGGTGGACACCGGTGGTGGACACCGGTGGTCAGGGAAGCCGTCCGACTGAAGTAGGAGGCCTTTCACTCAAAATCTCACGATACATGGCCCCATTCATTCTTTCCATCACACAGATTAGACGTCCTGGGGCCTCATGTACTAAGGTTGCGTACGCACAAAAACGTGGCGTACGTCCTTTTCCACGCTCACGTTGAGATGTACAAAACGTGAAATGACCGTAAAAATGTGCGGTCCCCACGCCAGCTCCAGAGCTGTCGTACGCACGTTTCTACAGCGATTGTTCCTTTGGCGACACTTAGAGGTGACGCTTGGGAAACTGGGAAAAATGTGAAAACAATGACTCATCAGAGTGATTTTGCACATCAGAGACACACTAATGAACAATTAACACACCTTGCAATTATATCGGTGGCTAATATAGAAGCATGCGCAATGGATGAAGAAAATTGTTTTAAAAATGGCAGCGTTAGCGTTGTTAGAGGACATCGCAAATGGTCAAATCCGAAGGGAACGTATCCCAGTCTCACCAAAATGCGTACAGATCGCACGGTTTGACATGCGTGCAGTACATACGCCAAATGACCATTTCGCGATACGCAAATAACGATGTCAAATTGTGGCTGTGACGTACTACCGAATTTCAGACTTGCATTAACTATGTGGAGGGCGGATGCGTATATTTTTTCTTCCGAATTTCAGACTTTAACAACCATTTTATTGCACTTTTCCTTATCGGAAGCCGGAAATTCCCGAATTCTGAGTAAAGTTCAATGCAGCATGCATCGCTGGTGACGTCGATATGGGTATAAAGTGATGCATGGTATGTTTACGCATCCGCCCTCCACAGTAGTTAATGCTGGGTTTTGCGTATCATATGTAGGCCTACGCGAAATGGTCATTTGGCGTATGTACTGCACGCATGGCAAACCGTGCGATCTGTACGCATTTTGGTGAGACTGGGTTGGTATATTTAGGGAACGCGAGGACTTGCTCGCAAATGATGATGATTGGCTCATGAGCCGATTTCATTTCCCCAGGCCAGTATTACTGGAGCTGTGCGCAGAGCTGCGGCCGGCCCTAGAGCGCCACACAGCCAGGAGCCAGGGGTTGTCGGTGCCCTCTCCTTGCTTGTCTATTCAAAAATAAAAAATTTAAGTTAATAAACACGAGTCAAAGTCTTTAATATCCTGGCATCTTTACGCACGACTTATGTGTATTGTAAGCAGCCAATTGTATGACCAGTATAATTACAGCATTTATGACTTCAGCATATTTACCTTGGGGATGATCGGTGTCCCCTTCATGGGCTTCCCACCACTCCGGTGAGAGCTGTGTCACCGACCAAAGCGGCCACTCTCAAATCGAAGGGGGAGAGTTCCCCCACTGCCGTCCCCCCACTTTTTGCGGTCACGCTTCAGCGGTGGGCAGAAACCCTCCGCTTCACCTCCACCTTGAGGTCTGACCCCTTTTTTTTAATTTCAGAGTGTGTGCGCTGCTGAGACCCCACTGCATTGACGGCCTCGCAAACACGCTCCCACTCACTTCTCTTTGTTTTGGTATTTATCCCTGTTGACAGGGTTCCAAATAGCATATGCTTGCGCATTTCTACCTCGTGGAGCAAAATCTCGAGCTCGGACTCCGTGAAGTTTCGGTTTTTGCCTCTGTTCATGGTGCCAGGTGATCGGATTAAGAGGTGAATCTCAGGTCCAGAGGCCTATTTACATAAAATTGCATATTTAAATGAGGGCGTGGACAGGGAGGAGTTTGGGACCTCGGCATGTGCGCTCAATTCCACGTTGATCGAGATGTACAAAAGAAACGTGCTTGGATCCATGCGTTCGCACACTTTGATACATCTGAATTTATTTGTGCGTAAGACAGTTTCTGGGTTTTGGCGTACGCCAAGTTTCAGTATGAAATCCACGCAAGTCTTAGTACATGAGGCCCCTGGTCCCTTGGCAGAAAAACAGCCCCAAAGCATGATGTTTTCACCCCCATGTTTCACTGTAGGTATGGTGTTCTTTGGATGCAACTCAGCATTCTTTCTCCTCCAAACACGACAAGTTGAGTTTTTACCAAAAAGTTCTATTTTGGTTTCATCTGACCATATGACATTCCCCCAATCCTGTTCTGGATCATCCAAATGCTCTCTAGCAAACTTCACAGGGCCCGGACATGCACTGGCTTTAGCAGGGGGACACGTCTGGCACTGCAGGATTTGTGTCCCTGGCGGCGTAGTGTGTTAGTGATGGTAGCCTTTGTTACTTTGGTCCCAGCTCTCTGAAGGTCATTCACTAGGTCCCCCCGTGTGGTTCTGGGATTTTTGTTCACCGTTCTTGTGATCATTTTGACCCCACAGGGTGAAATCTTGCGTGGAGCCCCACATCGAGGGAGATTATTTGTGGTCTTGTATGTCTTCCATTTCCTAATAATTGCTCCCACAGTTGATTTCTTCACACCAAGCTGCTCACCTATTGCAGATTCAGACTTCCGAGCCTGGTACAAGTCTACAATTGTGTTTATGGTGTCCTTTGACAGCTCTTTGGTCTTGGCAATTAGTGGAGTTTGGAGTGTGACTGTTTGAGGTTGTGGACAGGTGTTCTTTTATACTGATAAGGGAGTTCAAAACAGGTGCCATTAATTACAGGTAATGAGTGGAGGACAGAGGAGGCTCTTAAAGAAGAAGTTACAGGTCTGTGACAGCCAGAAATCCTGCTGGTTTGTAGGTGACCAAATACTTATTTTCCACCATAATTTGCAAATAAATTCTTCAAAAATCAGACAATGTGATTTTCTGGATTTTTTTTTTCATTTTGTCTCTCATAGCTGAGGTTTACCTATGATGAAAATTACAGGCCTCTCTTGTCTTTTTAAGTGTAAGAACTTGCACAATTGGTGGCTGACTAAATACTTTTTTGCCCCACTGTATGTATTGTAAGGAATTTTTTTTGATACTGTGAGGAGACTGACGTGCTAACCCTAACCCTATCCATATCGATATCCATACATCCATACCTACGGTGGCGCTGAGCATTCACAAAAAAAGAAGTTTCACACCATATGTAGCCGTTAGCGCAGCAGGATCTCGTAATTACGAGAAAAGATCTCGTAATTACGAGAAAAGATCTCGTAATTATGACTTCAGGATCGCCCCTCTCATTCATCAATAACGTGGCTGGCTGGCTGCAGGACGGCAACGATGACGCTATCCGACGCTATTGTATTTTATTTCTTGCTCGGATTGAGGCATTGGGAAATATTGATGTTCCTTAAAAGTGAGGAGGGCATTTATATGAGTATGTCAACATTGCGCAGACATCTGAAGTCATTGGGATTGTTCAGGAGAAAAGCCCAGTCGGACGTGCTGGGTCGTTCACAAACTAGTTACGCTACGCCCTCCCCTAGTCAGTTCTGTTCGCTTTGCATTGGTGGAAGTGAGTAGGGGGAGTGGTTAAGTAGATCCTTCAGATTGGACGGTTTGACCTACTTAGTTACTGTCATGTTTTGTTATTTTTTTTTTTTTACCATTATTGTTTTATAGGGACAAACCTTAACATATTTCTCCTACAGGGGATTGATACAATTCTATATATTGAACTGAAAGAAACACTTGGTCATACTTTGCACACTTTGCCACAGCATTGGCCTACTGAATGCCACAGACATATTTTAGGAATTGTACTGATGCCACATAAATATATAATTATTTTTTGCACGTTTGCAACGTTTAAAAGTTCAGGGAAAAGTATATGCCTCTACTGGTGTTGCTTAAGCCAATAGCCTTTTGAGGCACTGATGTTTCTGAATATTAGTGTTAAGGGCCAATAATGCTACATTAGTCATCATGTCTGTGGACACATTTGAATGCAGTCACATGTTAATATACCCCCCCCCCTCTGTGACACTGTACATTAGAGTGATATGTTGAAATTATGATCAATAGTCTAATAATGACATTATTAAGAAAAATACATGGTGACTTGTTCAAGAATTGAAAAGTCAGGGTTAGGGACTTGGACTCGACTTGGCTTTGGTGTGACTTTGACTTGGATCGACTTGCCTTTCCCTGTCTTGACTTGGGACTCGACTCGGACTTGACTGCTAAGACTTGGGACTTACTTGGGACTTACCAAACAGTGACCTTGTCCCATCTCTGCTAAATACTAATGGACATTTCACTGAAATTATAGATCAATTTAGTAGATAACGGTTTTACGACCAAAAGTGCTTGCTTTTTTATTTCCTTTTCTTTTTTTAAGTAGTGTTGCTTTAGCTAACAGGCGAAGTAACAAAGTATCAGCTGTTAGCGCCATGGTTAGCTCGGGAGCGTGTCTATGTTCCCCGGGTTCTATGTTCCCCGGGTCCTATGTTCCCCCTTTGTATGAGACAGGGGAACATAGGACCCTTTTTTTTAAAAAGGGTCCTATGTTCCCCGCTTTTCCCAAAAAGGGTCCTATGTTCCCCGATATGTATGTGACCGGGGAACATAGAACCCTTTTTCAGAAAAAGGGTCCTATGTTCCCCCGCAACAGCGGGGAACATAGAAACCTTTTTCAGAAAAAGGGTTCTATGTTCCCCGGTCTGTTACTTTCTCCACCATTACTGGAAGAGGACGTCTGGTTACCCTACATACGGGAAACCCATTTGTTTCCTACCTGTTCCACTGTTAAACCCAGTTCAGACCAAAGATTCACCTTGCAACGACTTGCAACTCGCGACTCCTTGCGACGAGTACCGCGGTAAAGTGAGCCGCTGTTTGCGAGTAAGCGGTAAAGTGAGCCGCTGTTTGATTTTCGTTGCGCCCGAACTAGAGTAACTACGGTAGGCACGGTCCTTGAGCAAAGTGAAGGTCCTAAAAGATATATATATATATATATATATATATATATATATATATATATATATATATATATATATATATATTCTAATAGTTATATTTCACTGCCATAATGTAGAGAAAAATCAGATTACATTTACAGTATGCTGATCTTTGGCCTTATGTAAAATAAATTCCTTCATACATGTGATCCTCCTTTCTTTTGCATATTGTTCCTGGTGTCTTAATCTACTTCTGATATCCTTTTGGTGACATTTTACTGTAGCAATCTGATAGAAAAACCACTTTAAAACCACCCATAATGACTCAACTCCATTTACAGTACAATATGCTGAACTTTGACCTTACGTGACATCAATTCCTTCATACATGTGATCCTCCTTTCTTTTGCATATTGTTCCTGGTGTCTCAATCCACTTCTGTTATCCTTTTGGTGACATTTTACTGTAGCAATCTGGAGAAAAAACACTTTAAAACCACCCATAATGACTCAACTCCATTTACAATATGCTGACCTTTGACCTTATGTCACATCAATTCCTTCATACATGTGATCCTCATTTCTTTTGCATATTGTTCCTGATGTCTTAACTCTACTTCTGATATGATTTTGGTGACATTTTACTGTAGCAGACAATCTGGAGAAAAATAACATTAAAAACCACCCATAATGACTCAACTCCATTTTACAGTACGCTGAACTTTGACCTTAACGTCACATCAATTCCTTCATACATGTGATCCTCATTTCTTTTGCATTTGGTTCCTGGTGTTTTACTCTACTTCTGATATACTTTTGGTGATATTTTACTGTAGCAATCTGGAGAGAAAACACTTTAAAACCACCCATAATGACTCAACTCCATTTACAATATGCTGACCTTTGACCTTATGTCACATCAATTCCTTCATACATGTGATCCTCATTTCTTTTGCATATTGTTCCTGGTGTTTTACTCTACTTCTGATATCCTTTTGGTGACATTTTACTGTAGCAATCTGGAAAAAAACCACTTTAAAACCGCCCATAATGACTCAAGTCCATTTACAGTACAATATGCTGAACTTTGACCTTACGTCACATAAATTCTTTCATACATGTGATCCTCATTTCTTTTCCATATGGTTCCTGGTGTCTAACTCTACTTCTGATATCATTTTGGTGACATTTTACTGTAGCAATCTGGAAAAAAAACCACTTTAAAACCGCCCATAATGACTCAAGTCCATTTACAGTACAATATGCTGAACTTTGACCTTACGTCACATCAATTCTTTCACACATGTGATCCTCATTTCTTTTGCATATGGTTCCTGGTGTTTTACTCTACTTCTGATATCCTTTTGGTGACATTTTACTGTAGCAATCTGGAAAAAAACCACTTTAAAACCACCCATAATGACTCAACTCCATTTACAGTACAATATGCTGAACTTTGACCTTACGTGACATCAATTCCTTCATACATGTGATCCTCCTTTCTTTTGCATATTGTTCCTAGTGTCTCAATCCACTTCTGTTATCCTTTTGGTGACATTTTACTGTAGCAATCTGGAGAAAAAACACTTTAAAACCACCCATAATGACTCAACTCCATTTACAATATGCTGACCTTTGACCTTATGTCACATCAATTCCTTCATACATGTGATCCTCATTTCTTTTGCATATTGTTCCTGATGTCTTACTCTACTTCTGATATGATTTTGGTGACATTTTACTGTAGCAATCTGGAGAAAAATAACATTAAAACCACCCATAATGACTCAACTCCATTTACAGTACGCTGAACTTTGACCTTATGTCACATCAATTCCTTCATACATGTGATCCTCATTTCTTTTGCATTTGGTTCCTGGTGTTTTACTCTACTTCTGATATCCTTTTGGTGATATTTTACTGTAGCAATCTGGAGAAAAAACACTTTAAAACCACCCATAATGACTCAACTCCATTTACAATATGCTGACCTTTGACCTTATGTCACATCAATTCTTTCATACATGTGATCCTCATTTCTTTTGCATATTTTTCCTGGTGTCTTAATCTACTTCTGATATCATTTTGGTGACATTTTACTGTAGCAATCTGGAAAAAAACCACTTTAAAACCGCCCATAATGACTCAAGTCCATTTACAGTACAATATGCTGAACTTTGACCTTACGTCACATCAATTCCTTCATACATGTGATCCTCATTTCTTTTCCATATGGTTCCTGGTGTTTTACTCTACTTCTGATATCCTTTTGGTGACATTTTACTGTAGCAATCTGGAGAAAAAACACTTTAAAACCACCCATAATGACTCAACTCCATTTACAGTACAATATGCTGAACTTTGACCTTACGTCACATCAATTCTTTCCACACACCTGATCCTCATTTTCTTTTGCATATTGGTTCCTGGTGTTTTTACTTCTACTTCTGATATCCTTTTGGTGACATTTTTACTGTAGCAATCTGGAGAAAAAAACACTTTAAAACCACCCATAATGACTCAAACTCCATTTACAATATGCTGACCTTTTGACCTTATGTCACATCAATTCTTTTATACATTATACATTGTGATCCTCATTTCTTTTGCATTATTTTTCCTTGGTGTTCTTAAATCTACTTCTGATATCATTTTGGTGGACATTTTACTGTAGCAATCTGGGAAAAAAACCACTTTAATTAAACCGCCATAATGACTCAAGTCCATGTCCATTTACAGTAATATTGCTGAAACTTTGTCCCTTACGTCACATCAATTCCTTTATACATGTGATCCTCATTTCTTTTCCATATGGTTTCCTGGTGTTTTACTCTACTTTCTGATTATCCTTTTTTGGTGACATTTTTACTGTAGCAATCTGGAGAAAAAAACACTTTAAAACCCACCCATAATGACTCAACTCCATTTACAATATGCTGACCTTTGACCTATATGTTCAACATCAATTCTTTTATATACATGTGATCCTCATTTCTTTTGCATTATTTTTCCTGGTGTCTTAATCTACTTCTTGAATATCATTTTTGTGTGACATTTTTAACTGTAGCAATCTGGAAAAAAACCACTTTAAAACCGGCCCATAATGGACTCAAGTCCACTTTACAGTTTACAATATGCTGAACTTTGACCTTACGTCACATCAATTCCTTCATACATGTGATCCTCATTTTCTTTTCCTATTGGTTCCTGGTGTTTTTATTCTACTTCTGATATCCTTTTGGTGACATTTTTACGGTGTAGGCAATCTGGGAGAAAAAACACTTTTAGAAACCACCCATAATGACTCAAACTCCATTTTACCAATTAATGCTGACTTTTGGACCTTATGTCACAATCAATTCCTTTCATTACATGTGATCCTCATTTCTTTTGCATATTGTTCCTGGTGTCTTACTCTACTTTACTGATAATCCATTTTGCGTGACATTTTCTGTAGCAATCTGGCAGAAAAATCACATTTAAACTCCACCTTATAATGACTCAACTCCAATTACAGTATACTTGTACCTTTGACCTTTATGTAACATCAATTTCCTTCGCGTACATGTGATCCTCAATTTCTCTCTCCATAATGGGTTCCTTGGTGTTTTACTTCTTTACGTTGAGCTGATAATTCCTCGTGTTTGGCGTGACATTTTCTGTTAGGCAATCTTGGAAAACAACCACTTTAAAACACCGCCATAATGACTCAAGTCCATTCACAGTACCAATATGCTGAACTTTGACCTTACGTCACAATCAATCTCTTCACACATGTATGTGCTTTCATTTCTTGTCTTGCATAATGGTTCCTGGTGTTTATACTCCTACTTTTGCATGATATCCTGTTTCGGTGGACATTTTACTGTAGCAATCTGGCGAGAAAAACACTTTTTATAAACCACCCCTTAGAATGAGCTCAACTCCATTTTTACAAATTGCTGACTTTGACTTATGTCACATTTCATTCTTTTATACATGTGATCCTCATTTCTTTTGGCATTATTTTCCTGGTGTCTTAATCTATTCTGATATCATTTTTGGTGACAATTTTACCTGTAGCAATCTGGAAAAAAACCACTTTAAAACCGCCCATAATGACTCAAGTTCCCATTTACAGTAACCAATATTGCTGAACTTTTTGTCCTTTACGTCAAATCCAAATTTCCTTTCATACATGTGTGATCCTGCATTTCTTTTCCAGTATGGTTCCTGGTGTTTTACTCTTACTTCTGATATCCTTTTGGTGACATTTTACTGTTAGCAATCTGGAGAAAAAACACTTTAAAACCACCCATAATGGACTCACTCCATTTACAATATGCTGACTCTTGACCTTATGTCACATTCAATTCTTTTTAATACATGTGATCCATTCATTTCTTTTTGCTATTTTTCTGTGTTTAATCTACTTTATGTATTCATTTTTTGGTTGACATTTTACTGTTAGCATCTGGAAAAAACCACTTTAAAACCGCCATTAATGACTTGCAAGGTCCCATTTACAGTACCAATTATGCTGAACTTTGGACCTTAGTCCGATTCAATCCTTTCATACAATGTGATCCTCAATTTCTTTTCTATGGTTTCCTTTGTTTTTCTCTACTATCTGATATCCTTTTGGTGGGACATTTTAACTGATAGCAATCTGGAGAAAAAACACATTAAAACCACCTATAATGACTCAACTCCATTTACAGTATGCTGACCTTTGACCTTATGTCACATCAATTCCTTCATACATGTGATCCTCATTTCTTTTGCATATTGTTCCTGGTGTCTTACTCTACTTCTGATATCATTTTGGTGACATTTTACTGTAGCAATCTGGAGAAAAATCACATTAAATCCACCTATAATGACTCAAACTCCATTTTACAGTATGCCTGACCTTTGACCTTTATGTACATCAATTCCTTTCATACATGTGATCCTTCATTTTCTTTTGCATATTGTTTCCTGGTTGTCTTTACTCTTACTTCTTGATATCATGTTTGGTGACATTTTACTGTAGCAAATCTGGAGAAAAATTCACATTTAAACCACCAATATAATTGACTTCAACATCCATATTACCAGTATGCTGGACCTTTGACCTTATGTCACATTCAAATATCCTTTTATACATGTGATCCTCATTTCTTTGAATTATTTTCCTGCTGGTCTTTATTCTACTTCTTGGATATCAGTTGGTGACATTTTACTGTAGGCATCTGGAGAAAAAAACATTTTAAAAACCGCCATAATTGACTCAAGGTCCATTTACGTACAATTGCTGAACTTTGCCTTACGTCACATTCCAATTTCTTTCATACTTGTGATCCTCATTTCTTGTTGGCATTTGTTTTCTGGGTGTCTTTACTTACTTCTGATAATCATTTTGGTGACCATTTTACTGTAGCAATCTGGAGAAAAAACCACGTTTTAAAACGGCCCATTAAATGACTCAATCTCCATTATCTACAATATGCTGACCTTTGACCTTTATGTCACATTCCAGTTTCCTTCATACATGCTGATTCTTTCATTTTTTCTTTTTGCATATTGTTCCTCGTGTCTTACTCTTAGCTTCTGAATCATTTTGGTGACATTTTACTGTATAGCAATTCTGGAGAAAAACATTAAAACCACACTAATAATGGACTCAACCTCCATTTACAGTATGCTGACCTTTAGCAAACCTATGTCACCATTCCAATTCCTTCATACATGCAATCCTCATTTCTTTTGAAGTATTGTTCCTTGCTGTTTATTCTACTTCTGATTATCCATTTTTGGTGACATTTTACCTGTAGCAATCTTGGAGAAAAAAACACGTTTAAAACCGCCCTTAATGATCAAGTCCATTTACAGTACAATATGCTGAAGTTTTGACCTTTACGTCACATAATTCCTTTCATGACGATGTTGATCCTTGCTTTCTATTTATGCATATGTGTCCTTGGTGTCTTACTCTACTTCTGGATTCTTTGGTGACATTTTTTACATGTAGCAATCGTGGAGAAAAAAAACACATTAACCACCTATAATTGACTTCAAATCCATTTACAGTATGCTGACCTTTGGACCCTTATGTCACATCAATTGCCTTCATACATGGTTGAATCCTAGTTTTCTTTTGATATTGTTTTTCTGTGTCTTACTCTACTTCTGATATTCCATTTTTGTGACATTTTTTACTGTAGCAGATCTAGGAGAAAAATCACATTTTTAAAACCTATAATGGAACTCAACTCCATTTAACCAGTATGCTTGTAAATTTGACCTTTACGTCACCTCAAATTCCTTCATTACATGTGATCCTCATTTCTTTTCTATAATGGGTTCTGGTGTATTTTTACTCTACTTCTTGATATCCTTTTGGTGACATTTTACAGG
>OLKM01002967.1:13071-23869 GCA_900291075.1 Melanogrammus aeglefinus | reverse complement strand
TGTGTGGTCGCTTCTGTTTTAAATTCAGGGCTAATCCTATAAACGAATGCTAATCTGGTATGGAGTTAGAATTATGCCAAAACCCCACACACTCGCAAAATGTGTTTTACTCACGCACACAACGATTCACACACGCACAAAACGTGTTTTACTCACGCACAACGATTCACACACACACAAAACGTGTTTCAACACGCACAACAACGATTCACACACACACAAAATGTGTTTTACTCACGGCACAAACGATTCACACACACACACATACTCAGAAAATATATTTTCTTTCAATTACAAAAATCCTTCAAGTACAAAAAATTCTAACAGTACGGAAACTGAAAATACAATACGGAAACTGCTATGTGCGTGTGGATCAGCGAGGCGGAAAATTAGTGCAAAAGTCACGTGACAAACAAATGTCCTGTGATTCACACTAACACAACAGCAGTGGCGCTTTTGAGTCAGTTTTAAGCGCCAGGACACTATATTTTCTTCTCCCCCAAAATCTTTCTAAGTGTGTTTGATTCGATTTCCGCCCCTTGGACTCGGAATCGTACGACGGATACCTGCTCAGAAAGACAAGAGAAAAGCTAGTTTGGGAGATTAAATTCAACACAATGAGCGGCCAACAGGTGAGTTTGCGGTCGTTGCTGGTGAAATATCAAATGTTAACTAAACTCCAGAAATGTATTTTCTTTTGTGGGTGGGATGATACATAATGTAGCTTATGGTGCCGCAGGAGCCAACCTAGCTAACTTAACTTTTCATTCTGTTTCTAACTTAAAGTGGAAATGAAGCAATGAGAACTGTGACCATTTTTTGGTTTGCATTTTTTGAAAATACATGTATTTCATTAAACTGAAATCAAGTAGTTTCACTGGAAAATGACAAGTTGACAACAACTTTCGCACATTAGGGCGCGGCCCATGTTTTAAAAAAGCAGGCGTGACGTCATCAGATGGTTGGTGCTTTCCAGATAACCATGGCAAATCTTGGAAGAAGAATTCATTTTGTGTTGACTCCTGTGGCTGTTCAAACGAGTATTATCGGTAAAAGAGTGGTAAAATATTCATTTCCATGTTATTCCTTGTACAGAAGTGGCTCCAAAAATGGTTAATTGCGTTGAAACGCCTCAGCCCCCCAAAGGGACCAGGGCAGAGAGTATGTAGCGACCACTTTATAGAGGCTGGATTACGTTGAAGAGGGAGTTTGCTGAAGGATGGGAGATTTGTTCGCCGTCCCACCAATCGCCTGATGCCAGATGCTGTAACCAACAATTTAATTTATATTTAGTAGCTATATGTGCTGGAGACACGGACAGACCTGTCACATCGGACCCGGGCGCTGCTCTTATGCGCAGAGAAAGAGCGCCAGAAACGCGCTGCCAGGCAGAGGAAACGAACAGTAAACGTTATCGCTTCTACTGCTAGAGAAACAAAGAAATGAGTACACTCACTGTTTGAAGATTGTCTTGTTTTCAGACTAGCTCGCTCCATGCTCTTGATAATTTCTAATCCATCACAAAAATAATCCATTGTTATTGGAAATAAATGGCACGACAATTAATTGTATAATGAAATGATGTGGTAGCCCAGCTGCTGCACCCGTTTACTACTTTTCATTGCTGTAAACAACATTATCTCCTCCACATTATCTCCTCCATACATATACATAGGCCTATACATATATACATATACATGTGTATTCATATATATATATATATGTTTATATATGTATGTTAGAATGAGTAGCGTAGAGTAGCGTAAAGTAGCAAAGCTGTCATGAATAATATTTACATTCTAACTGACAGAATATAACCGAAGCGGACGTTGAACTTTGATTCAAATATGCTACGCAATTCTGTTGATGTTTGTTTTTGTGTTTGTACAAGAACAAGGGCCACCGTAATGTATCCTGTAGGCATATCAGAGACAGGACTTTATTCGATTCAACTTCCTGTTCAGTCGCAATAACATGTTTGGATGTTCTCGCCGAAGTGCATAACTTGTGGATTACCGTGTTCTGAAAATGCAGTTGCATCGTTGATGAATTGGTGAATAAACTCGGTGGTGCGAACTTCTAATGTGTGAGTAACTGTACGTTCACACCAAAAGCGAATTGAGCGACCAAATCACCGGAAGTCATTCACTTTCTATCAAGGCCGGATTAACCATTAGGGCAATTGGGCACTTGCCCAGGGCCCTGACATCAAAGGGGCCCTTGACAACGTTGTTGACAAATATCACGTTATAACGCAGTCCTTACTTTCCTTGATGTGAGCACTTTATTGCAACTCGAAAAGTGATTAGAACTTAGTACTTTTCAATGAGCCTGTCCTGACGTGCCGCGAGCGACGTCGCGCCGTCCAGCGATGTCGCTCAACCCTGAATTTATCGCTCGCGTTGTCTCTATCTGGACGACATTTCGCGGCGGTGTCCCGCCCCTAAACACTTCTTATTGGTTGATAAGTACACACTGCTTCCTGTTGAATGTGTTTTACATCCCTCGACGATTTTGATTGGTTTGGATTCTTAACCAATAAAATACACTCGCCACGACAAAAATCGTCACGCTGCCATCTCAAGGACACCCTCGCGCGAGTTTCGTCGCCGTTTTCAGTTTGCAATATTTGAAGTCTAGAAGGAAGGCCACTGAGTAATCTTCTATGGAGAACATAATTAACTGTATGTGTTGATGTGAGAAGTTTTAAAAGCTAAGATAGGTCATAGCCCTAATCATTTAATTGTTTGTTTCTTCATGAGTTTCAGTGTTTGAAAATTGACAGTTGTGAGGCATTACTTGTTTGAGTTAGTTAATATGTTTTAATGTAAGTAAATAATTAGGCTAATATGTGTATATGAATTGATATGATATATATGTGTATATGAATTGATATAATGTATATGTATATGAATTGATATAATATATATATATATGTATATGAATTGATATAATAATGTGTGTATGAATTCTAGTGTGTTAATTGTTACTGCTGGAATTGGTTATTGTTGGAATGGTTACTGGAATTAATAAGTGTGTGTTAATGAGGGAAGTTTTTTAAAAGTAAAGATAGGTCATTAGGCCTTCATAATTGTTTGTGTAGTCATGAGTTCAGTCTTTAAGGGGGGCCAGTTGTAAGGTCCATTTGTTTAAATAAAATAATAAGGATATATAGTAGTGAAGTAATCAACATCAAATGTTGAATGTGATACAATTAAACATGATCTTGAATTTGAAATTACATGCAACAGTGTAGCCAATGGTTTATTTTACTAAAAACACACTAATTGCTGCTTCATGGCTGGTGATAATTTCCACATTTTTGCATTTTTAAAATGTTCTATGGTTTTAAGTTAAGGCCTACCTAGCTGTTTGCTGTCAAGACAATTGAAACATCTATTAAGTACTCATCAAGCCACCAAGTTCTGATTGATAGGGACTTTACGATTGTTTGGCGGCGGCGGGGGGGGGGGGGGGGGGCCTTGAGCCTTGTTGCCCGGGCACAGAAAATTGTTAATCCGGGCCCTGCTTTCTATGGGTGTCTAGCGACCAGAGCGTCCCAAGCGTCCAACGCTACCAGCGGCAAAAGTCTAGCGACCAGAGCGTCCAAAAAAAGTTGAAAAATGATTTAACTTTATGCAAAATTACTATGACGCGTATCCAGCGACCAAATACTGACAGCCAATCGGAAAGTAGACGTTCTTTGCTTGCGTGGATCCCGGGAACACCGAACACCGGCACTTTGGTTCCTACCTAATTCTTTTGGTTCCTTCCTACTGTCTTCACAAAAATGTCAAGTGAAAGTTTAATCGCGGCTGTAACTGGGCAACCCGGTGTTGTACGATCCAAGCCTTTTTCACTTCCGAGATCGCAACAAAAAGGCTCTGGCTTGGGCAGAGGTGTCACGTGTGTGGTTGTTGGTCTGGTCAGTTAGTTAATGAAACGTTTGAGATTATTGTAAAATAGGCGCGATACATGCCTGTTAACCCGAGATCCTAGCACACTAATCATCCTTGCTCTGAATGGGAGGAACTCGTTTTCAAATATCGAAAATGCATTCGTTGGGCAGATAGAATTAATACGTTGTGCAAAGGAATAATACACGCATAGTCCTAATAATGCAATAATAATTGCAAATGAATAATTCTTTATTAGTAAGTTAAATTAATTAATAAGGCTTATTTATAGAAAATCTTTTGCGCTCTAGAACGGTCGCATTAAGCGGGATCAATTTTCATTTTTGCTCTCCGTACCCCCAATCTAACAAACCAATCGCGCGTGGAGTCATGCTGTAAACAAACACGTTTTGTTTTAATCGGCAAGACAAGGGATAAATGACAAGGGATATATCTCTTTGTCTTTTATCCCTCTACTCCCGCTATTCCCCACTATTTCACGGAGCCTGAGGTGAATCATTTTTAAATTAAAATAGTCTAATTTGACTTGACTAGGCTATCTATCTAGCTAGATAGTCAAGTCTTTATTTATTCCAAACGACACAAATCGTCTGCAATTCATAGGTGATTCGGCTCACAAAGGACAGTAGCCTACAAGACCACAGAGAACAAGGGAGACAAGTCTGATTGGACATGCACAAAATACTTCACATTAAAACCAGACACCCGTTGATAGATAGATAGACAGATAGGCCTAGATAGATAGATTAAATATGTTCCATTATTCGCCTTGTGGAGCCAGTCAGTCCTGTGCCCGTATTGCAAACCTAGCCATGTGCGCCAATGTAAGTGAGGGAGCGACAAATGAGTGCAGATCATGATTTGCAGATGAAGATCAGTAAAACACATTTTAACTAGACTACTAAAGCACGCAAACGTTTTTTTGGTCTCGGTTGTAATTACATTTTAGGAGTGTTTATATATATATATATATATATATATATATATATATATATATATATATATATATATTATATATATGAATGGGTAATCACTGTCGAAGCACGTTATCCAACAAGCAAAACAGTCTCTGCCAATATAGCCAAGTTCATGCTTTGATACGGCTGTCTGGTCTAAAAGCATACGGCTCCTTTAAATGCATATGCAAATTTGAATTGTACGTCATGAGCGACTTGAGTGACCAAAGCGAACAGAAATATTCGCAGCGATTTTTTTGAGCGACCCAAGCGTCTTTGGTCGCTCAAGTCGCTTTTGGTGTGAACGTACAGTAAGAGGTTTATTTTTGTGATGGAGTAGTATCGATGATTGCATTTGTTTCGTTCAATTAGAAGTGTAAACTATTAGCAGATCCTTGCGATCCTGTTGTGGGTACAGCTGGGTACAGCTAGTTACAGTATGTGCTTGTTATGTTATGCTATGCTAGTACTGTATCGCAGCTTCTACCGATGATAATACATTGCAGAATAACTGAGTATGGGTGTAAAAAATTGTGTAGTCTCAGGTGATCAGTCTAGTCCCCTACTCCCTCCGCACAACCTATCAAGACTGTGTTAGTTTACCTGCTGTTTATTGGGCGCTCCAGTGTTTCGGCTCGGGGTATCCGCGGGTCATTCCGGCATACCGCCCCTCCGACATTGACGTCTAATTGTCGTAATGGCGGCACTTCCATTGATTGAAAACGTCCCACCACTCCGACAATTTTTGTTTCCATTGTCGGAATGGCGGTACTTTCCTTTTTTGGAAACGTTCCGCCATTCCGACATAAGGTCATTAAATGTGTAGGTTAATAATGATCACCACCTCCCTGCTGCCCATCTCTCTCCTCTAACAGCACTTTGACTCTGGTCAACGTCCTTGTCACATCCATCTCGATTATAAAATGCATTATTATTATTATTATTATTATTATTATTATTATTATTATTAATTGGCCTCTGTGCTACTTCATTTGCAGCTGTGGTCGAGAGAGCTAGAGAGTTAATGGAGAGAGGGACCGCTCCGCCGTGTGAATCAGATCAGTGATGTTGTTTTTTTTATTGTTATCACAGTGGTTACAGTACGTACAACAGAATCAGTGGGTTCTCATGGGGGTCCTGGACCCCTGCATATTTTTGATTTCTCCTGTAGCCTGGCTGGGTCTGGCTCCAAGTTTAATTATAGACAATTTGATCTGCAGACTAGAGATGCGCGGTTGGCGGTTACACCCGCGGACTCCGCGGTTAAACCGCGGATCGGCGCGGGTGACGTGACGGACAAAAAATAATATTTTAATTAAATTCGGGCGGTTGGCGGTTGAACCAACGAAATTCAAAAATATATACACATTGTTAAATGTCGTTACCTACTTCCAGGCGCGTCGTTAGACCGGGGCATTCGAGGCTATAGCCCCGGATCTTTTGGGAATAGCCCCGGATCGCTGTGCCGTCAAAAAATACCAAACCATAATGATGAAAATAGTACGATGGCTCATTGCATTCACTCAATTATAAAAATTTCACCATGCTATCTCATAATTATGAGATAATTATCTCATAATTATGAGATACTATCTCATAATTATGAGATCATTATCTCATAATTATGAGATACTATCTCATAATTATGAGATCATTATCTCAAAATTATGAGATAATTATCTCATAATTATGAGATAATTATCTCATAATTATGAGATACTATCTCATAATTATGAGATAATTATCTCATAATTATGAGATAACTGGTGTTCTGACCATCGGTAGTGTTGCCAGATTGGGCGGTTTCCCACCCAATTGAGCTGCTTAGGATGGCCGTCTGCGGGTAAAAATGGGTAAAAAGGGTATTTGGGTGGGTTTTTCTGCAGATTTCTGGCCATAGAAAGCAATAGAATTTAGTTAAAATTGGGCGGGATTGGGTGCTTCCAGGTGGATTTTGAGCATTTTTGGGCTGGACATCATCAGTCTCACCTGGCAACCGTGCAGTTGCACTTGCCAGTCACAGGCTTGCTGAGGGTTGCTTTCGTGACTGGAACAGACTCGAAACAGGTAGGTTCTAATCAACTAAAAAGTAAATGGATTCGTCTGACATTTCTCTGTAGTTGTTAATAGTCTACCATAGGTTTTCGACTGTCTTTAATATGTTCATGGGTTCACATTCGATTGAATCTTAGCTAGCTAACTAGACCAGCTAACCAAACGGCAATGTGCTGTCTGTCTGCCCTGCAGCCTGATGGATTTAAACCATGATGGCCTGTGGGGTTTTCTTCGGGAACGCGGAGTCTCCGAAGATGGAATCAGCCAAATGCAAGCCGACAAGGTGAGGCGATGTGCAAATGTGCTAGAGTAGCTCAGACATGCTGTTCGATGTTGTCTAAGGCTAATTTATGCTCCTCGTGTCAGTAGTGCTACTACCCCGGCCATCATCTGTTCAGGCTGCTGCCTTCTGGCAAAAGGTTCAGCAGCATTACCAGCAGAACCAATAGGATGACCAACAGCTACTTCCCTTGGGCTGTCAGGACTTTAAACCACAGCACTTTAAATAGCAATGTCTACAGTTTGACAGTGTTGTAATCTCTAGTCTTTGTTGTCTCGTCTTGTGATGCCATGTGTTCCATTTTATTTGTTATATGTAGGCTATATATTCTTATTGCACCTCAAGGGGTAGCCTTTTTCAATTTCGTTATACAGGTGACTGTAATGACAATAAAGTCTATCTTATCTTATCTTAGTTCAGGGGCTGCACGGTTCCAGTAGGCTACTTGAGGAGTGCTAGCTACACTTAGTGAGTTTGGCTTTGTAGCCTTCTAACCATCTGAACCCAGCTCTTTAACAAACTTCAGACTGAGAAACCGTCACGCTTTATGTATAATTAATGTACCATGCGTTTATAAAACAGTAAATGGCCGAATGACCGCGCGGTGTAAGGTTCGAGCCCTAATTTATATGCTGATTACAAATCATTTTTCACCAGCTACTTTGAAACTATCTTCTCGCCACAGAGAGTGGGCTACATAGGCTGAAATTAAACCTTGAACCTAAAGACAATGAAACGGTGTTTAACAATCACTGTATTGAAGGGTGTGCCCAAACGCCGGAGAGGGACTGCATTTTAATTTAGCTCGCGAAAACTTTCTTATTTCAAACTCGCTCTGACATGCTCCTTACGCCTCGTGCCCACTGCACCGTCAGTCAACGGACGTGGGAAGGCGTGGCTGACGGATGGGGGAGTAGTCTTTGCAGAGGCATCCGTCAGCCAATCAAATCGCTTCGCGCTCCATTTTTTAAATTAACTTCTCCGCCGCTCTCCCGCTTTCCAGTATCGAGCCCGAGTCGCGTCACAGTGCTTAAATTTGCATACGCTGATCCTGATTGGATGACGGATTCCGTCGCTGCCGAAAAAGTTGAACATTTTTCAACTATTCTGACGTGTGCGAACGCTCCAACTGAACGGACGGATCCCACAATGCATTGCGCGTCCGTCCCCATTCAAAGTCAATGGGCAACGGACAACTGACGGAGGTAGTGGGCACGGGGCTTCAGGCTACGTTCTGTCCCACAACAACGACCTGATCACTTGTTGCGTCGGAAAAGCAAGGACTCAGAGTGTAGTTTGTAGGGCCTATTCAAACATAGTACAGGGGAAACGAATAGTAAAGAATATGTCGTGAAATGTATTATGAGATGGAAGCCTGTCGCCGCTGAATTCTGTTTATCAAGCTGTTTTTGAACATGCTGGGAAACACTTTCGTTTAACAGTTTACAAACGGTGTCCGTGTCCAGCATTTTCAAAACCTGCTTGGTGAGCAGGGCGATTAATCTTCCTGTAGGGTTGTACTTGTTTATGTAATAATGCTACCCTTGACTCGTCAGTACCCGGTGATGCTGCATTTTTCGACTCAGCCCTTTCCGAGATCTGAGCTATTCTAATGGGTGCAGATTTTGTTTACATTTTAAAATTCTTTAACATAGGCCTACTCCAAATATTTTCCCAAAAGGTATCGCTGTTTGCTAGTTGTCTGCTGATGTTGCATAACCTTTTAGATGTTTTTGGGAATAAATCAAGATGTTTTTTTGAAGTGTAAACAAACACCTGCCCCCATTACAATGACCAGGATCTCGGAAAAGGCTGAGGGGAAAAAATAATAATAAATTCTCAGGTACTGACAAGTCCAGGGTAGTGTGAGCATTACAACTGCATGTTGAAATTGGTTGAAGTTATCCTTTAAGATGAACTGAGCAGACAGGCAGAATTCAATTAGATAACTTCAAAGGGATAGGATGGTTTAAATTTGCTTTTATGTCCTCTCACTGCAAAACGTAAAAAAAGTAGCCTATTCTCCTTTTCTAAGTCTGGCTGGTGGTCACCCTAACATATTCAAGATATAGATGTATGACGTCCATTATGTCTTAAGAGTTATATCAAATCCTTAACATTTCTTTTGTTTCAGACATGTGAAAGTTTTTATGTTTTACCTAAAACTTTTACATGTCTGAAACAAAAACAAAAAACAAATTCACAGCATGTTATAAATCCACATGTTATTAGGGGACTTGTAAGTGATATCTGGGTATTTGATTTTGTGTGGATATGAATAGAATAGTAAGTGGTGTCTTTTCTACGTTGGTTTTTGTAATTGTAATTATTTTTTGTGTGTCTTCACAGATTGATGCATTTGCCATTCAAGACATAGATGATGCATCCCTTGCATGTTACATACCACTCTACGGGGACAGAATTGCCACAAGGCGATACTGCATGGACAAACAAAAAAGGAAGGAAAATGAACCATTGAGGATGTCACTTCTAGATAAACTGCGAAAGAGAATGAGGACCGGTGCAACAAGTCATGGTGAGACATCAGAACCAGGAGCTTCCTCTCTTGGGCTAAGAAGATCTACTACCAAAAATGCTGTCAAGACCACACGAAAAATTGAGCTGGGTTGGATCCATGAGGGCAAACAAGTAAGGAAGCGATGTGGTGGAGGCACCAGGGTTCTTGATGTGAACAAGACTGCAACTAAAATGGATTTACTCTCTCTTGCGAAGGAACTGTTTTTTCCAAACGGCAAGTCTAAAAAAGGAAACTGGGAAGACTTAATTCACAATGTGTATGATTTCAAGGAATGCGAACTTGATGACCACACAGATGTTGGTGAACTGTACGAATTGTCGAAGTTTGGGATGTTGCGCTTTTACTTACACACAGCAGTCCAACCACAAGAAGCAGACACGGACAAGGAAGATGACAGTGCCCTGAGTGACACTCCCACAGAGCAGGACACACAAAGTGCCCTGAGTGACACTCCCACAGAGCAGGACGCACAAAGTGCCCTGAGTGACACTCCCACAGAGCAAGACGCACAAAGTGCCCTGAATGACACTCCCCCAGCAGCAGTAACTTACATACATCTCTATTATCCACTCTTGACAATTCATCTGGCTATTGTAATTAGTATCTTTTCGGTCCCTATCTCAATGTCTGATCCAGAAGTAATTCTTTGCCAGGAGGAGGCACTCCTTCTGCATGAGCCCTGACTGACACCACGATCCATCTTGTTCTTCTAACATCGACTCCCCTGTGACTCTCTACTTCTGTCTACATTCACCTGATGACGATTACCACATTCGCTACTTACACTTGCCCACACCTCTTCCTTGTGCAATGTACGAATTCAATCTTAAATTCCGGAGAATCACCTATCCAATGCGAATAACACTTCAACAGGGCAATTCTCAGAAAGATAACCAATTCAAGGATTCCCCTCTATCCTGGACTTACCCATTGAATTTTACAGCTATGGTCATGAACGTGGCAGAGACGAGGATGGGAGTTGCCAGAGATGTGTCACTGCCTGTTTGGAATGATTTTTTGGACAGCGAGCAGAAGGTGCAGAGCTTTAAAG
>OLKM01002967.1:0-11730 GCA_900291075.1 Melanogrammus aeglefinus | reverse complement strand
ATTTTCCTCACCTTTTGTCAAAGACACTGCTATTCATTCTGAGCCCACGCATGTACCTACCTCTCTATTATTTCGAAGGCACCAGTGAACTGAATAAGACTTTTGTCCAGAAAAACTCTCAGAGAAATGGCCCTGGTCTTCTGAGATCTTGACAACCGTGGTTATCCAGAACTGTTGGCTATGGTGCGTTCTGAGATCCCCACCATTGGTTCAATCTTGAATTGTGGTTACTTGACCCAGTTATGTTAGCATCTGCTGGAAAACTCATCATGATGAGTATCTCTCTCAGAAACGTGTGGCATTGCTCCACCACAAACAATTTTCGGGGTGCCCAAATCTGATCTGATGCGAGAAGCAGTGCCACCTCCATTCTCTTCAACTTCATCAACGAAGTACCCAGCGGATCACTTTTGGGGTTACTACTGGTAGAGTATGCCATGAAGCATATGACAGACGCGAAAATACCATCAATTGCACCATTATCATAATTTCCGTAAGGTTTCAGCTTGTCATATGGAGTCTATATGCGAAAGAAGTTCGGGCCCGGGGTTTCCTTGTAGACCCAGCGCCGCAGACGGTCGGTCTTGACGCAGCTTTCTACTCCTTCTGGTCAAAATCTTCAGCAAATGCCGAACTGTGCTCTGAACGAACCTACTCAGCCAGCCTGGAATGCATTTCAAATGCATGCAATGTAGCCAATGCAACATACAATTGGTTTAGCTGTCTAAGTGCGCTGTTTCTTATAATAGAGGAATACACAGGACCTATCAGGACGCAATCTTCAGTCCTCAGAGCTCAGAGTATCTTGGCGAGACTATATAAACTATGATTCTATTATACAAGCACTCTCAGCACACACATCTGAGGAGACTATTCTATGCCTGTATTAGAACGTTCTACTTGGAGCAAAGATATGTTTCTATTGTGATAGAGTGCACACTGTTATGCATATGAAACTCTGGTAAGTTAGTCCTCTTATATAGCACAGCACAAATTTGAGAAGCGTAATGATTTCCAAGTGCCCGATCAAATATTCAAGATAGGGAAATAAAACACTTCGCGCACAGTACATCCATTTATTGGCCTCTTTGTCACGAGTCAGAAGTAGAGAGAGAGAAACTAACGCTGCTGAGTTATCTTGCTATTCAACGCTTGAAGGCTGCGTAGCGCAAAATCCGGCAGCAATATATCTACGGCTAATACAAAATGGAATACAGAATATATGTCAGTAAATGTCACCTGTTTATTACTTATTCTATATGGCGATCCGTATATTCTGTTGCCAAGATGCTTGCACTGATCGAGCGAACATATTCACCCCACAACGTACCTTGTACATTGTTGAAGCCTTTGTCTATATTTTATTTGACTTAAGATGCTGGCTTGCTGGTTTTGCTAAGGTGGTGATAGTTTACGTTACTTTACTACTTTTGAGACACACACTTACAGCACAAAATACTGTTCTTTAGGCTTACTATAAACCAGGCTGTAGATTTTTCAACCAATGGATTAGTGGAGTCCTTTGTGCCCCTGATTCGTGCGGACTAACACAAAAAATATACACTTCAGAATGGCGAAGATCTTAAAATCCATAAACAATCGACGAAAGATCGGTGGATTTGATCCATACGAAATGCCAGCTATTGATGTCCTGACATGTATAACTATTCTAATCCAGACACCAAGTGTGTACAACAGAAGAAAAGATGCGTGCTTACAAATTCTCTTGATGCTTAAACTATGTGTTATGTGGTCCAGGTTACAAAAAATAAGGAACTATTGATGCTGCACAGAGTTTTAGCGTCTTAGTCAAAATGTGCTCCCTCTTGAAGGCAACTAGCAAACCAACGCTGCCTGGGTACATGTAATAACAAACCGCGGTCTACGAGATTTCGTGCTCCATTGTGCGCACGAAACGTAATCGAATTGAATCGTGTCCCAGAGTACGATCTTTTCGACTTTTTTTTCGTGGAACGCATCACGAAATGGTTTTAACAATGCAATTTCTGAATGGGCACGACTCGTCACGGACAGACGCTGTGAAAAGCATCTTTCCTATTGATAGTTTTTAGGAATTTCTCTGTGAAAATGGCGGACAAACTTTTTATTCTTGGTGGAATATGATATTTTAGCATAGTTACGCCATTAAAGTGTTTATGCAAACATTTTTAGCGAGAAATGTGCATTTTACTTTCATAAATAGTCGCTCGGCGAATGTGGAGGATTTGGTTGATCAGTTATGACGGAAGAATATTTCAATCGTCTCCACATTAATAACATGGTTGGCTGCATGGATGTTTGCTATGGACCTGGGAACCACAGCTCGCATGCCATTTAAATATGGGCATAAAACCATTGTCTTATGCTGGTTATGTAAGGGAGAATGTATGAACGTACAGAGCAACCAGTTTGTGCCAGGAAAGTGGATTTAATGGTCAGATACAGATCTTGCTATAAACGATAATTGAATAAAAAGTTATGGTCTTAACTTATTAGATAGAAATAATTTACAACAACAAATAATTGTATATATACTAATTATTTTTAATTTTAATTATAAATACAAAACGGCTTTAAACATCTGACATGCCTTTGGGCCTTTTCTTACTAATGGGCCTCGTCAACTGTCACGTCCCTCTCGCAAACCACGTTGGTTAAAGGCGGCAATGGAGCTGCCATAATTGGTTGTTTTTGTCGGTAAACGTTAGCTTTCATACCGCGCTAGCTGGGTTCAGGAAAAATATAGATATTCCAATGAAAATATCTGCCGATCGGGGCAAACAAAGGTGCTCCTTTGACATTACGTTTCGAGGCAAATTGCAACGGTGCCATACATGACCAATATTTGACTATGTTTCTGGGTAGGTAAATTAGCTGTCGATTTTGAGGCCTTTATCATATTGACCAGCTATAGATTTTCTTCCGATCCTGAGTTTCTGACAAATGAACATGTTTATTTAGCATCTACAATTAGCAGCTGCAGTCAATGAGATCAAGCTCGACCTTGGTGCACACCGAGACAATGTCCTAGACCATAGGTTGTCCATGTAGGAGCCTAAAAATACAGGGGCGTGTAGTGTAGGGAGCCAGTACGGCCTGTGGAGTGTCCATAACTTGGTGTCATTGGAACTCAGCTCAATGTGTAGATGCCTAAAATAACATGTATTTGTCACAAGACTTTTCATCGGAAAGCAAATCATAGCTGGTCATTATCTGATTAAGACCCTCAACAGTACCAGTAAATGTACATAACGACAGGAGGGTTAGTTTCTAGGCCCCATATTTTGTGGGATGGAGTGTACATTTGTGGGTTAAGGTGTGTAACACAGCTGGCCCTGTGCCCAAGTTTTGAATCTGGGTCAAAAGGCTAAAAGGAACAGCAAACACGCCGCTTTTTTGAGATAAACAAAAAGTTACATTCATTTCTTCCATCAACTTTTATGTCATTATTAAAGAAGGCCTGATTCTCAGCTATCATGTTGGATGGCTGGGTGTAGGTCTGGGTAGAAACTTCAGGCCAAAATCTTGGCAAGCGAGCCGCTGGGTGAGGGGTGCAACGAGAAATGGAGCACTCTTGCTGAGCTAATTTCTTGTGGGCCAGTGGCGTAATAGGCGCAAACAAGATGTCCCTTTTAACACTATCTTCCAGGCGATTGCAATGGTGCCACACATGAACACCATTCCAACATGTTGCAGTATTAGCTGCCGAATTGGAGGCCTTAATCAATAAATGACCCAGTTATTGATTGCTTTCCCGATAAAAGTTTGGGACGAAGACATGTTATTTAGCCATCTACACATTGAGCTGATGCCCAATGACACCAAGAGACACTCCACGTGCCCTAGCATGGCCCCCCGCTACAACCTAACAGGCCCCAGTATTCTTACATTGGTAACAACCTATGGTCCTAGGACATGATCTCGGTGTGGCACAAGGTCGAAGCTTGAATCTCATTTGGACTCAAGCTTGCTAATGTAGAATGCTAATAACATGTCATTTGTCAGAAACTCAATCGGGAAGCAAATCTATAGCTTGGTCATTATTGATAAAGGCCTCAAATCGACAGCTTATTACTACCCTGAAACATAGTCAAATATGGTCAATGTATGGCAACCGTTGCCAATTGCCTCGAAACGTAAGATGTCAAGGACAACCTATTGTTTGCCCCGTTCGGGCAGATATTTTCATGGAATATCTATAGGCCTTTTCCTAACCAAGGCTAGCGCGGTTTATGAAGCTAACGTTTTACGAAAAACACACATTCTAAGCGGCACTCCTGCCCGGGCCTAACCAACGTGGTTTGGCCGAGAGTGACGTGACGTTGAGCAGGCCTTGAAAAGAAAAGGCCAAAGGCATGTCACAGTTGTTTAAAGCCGTTTCTTGTTAATTTAATTAAATATTAAAATATATTATAATATAATACAATTATATTTGTTGTAATTATTCTATCTATAAGTAGACGCATAACATTTTATTCAATTCGTTGTATAACAGATTGTATTGACCATTAAAATCACACTTTCTGGCCCACAACTGTTGCCTGTACCGTTGTTACGTTTATAACAGTATCCCTTACATACCAGCAACAGACAATGGTTTTATTCCCCATGATTTAAGCGGCATGCGAGCTGCTGGGTTTCAGCGTCCATAGCAAACATCATAGCACCAACCATGTTATTGTGGAGACGACTGAAATATTCTTCGTCATACCTATCAAACAAACATCCTTCGCAATTTCGCCGAGCGACGATTATGAAAGTAAAATGACACATTCTCGCTAAAAATGTTCAATAAACACTTTTAATGGCGTAATATGGCTAAATATCATATTTTCCACAAGATAAAAAGTATGTCCGCCATTTTCACAAGGGGAAAAAATATCCTAAAAAACTAATCCAATAGAAAGATGCCACAGCGTCTGTCCGTGACGTAGTCGTGCCCATTCCAGAATGCATTGGTTAACATTTCGTGATGCGTTCCACGAAGAAAAAGTCGGAAAAAATCGTACTCTGGGAACACGATTCAATAGATTAACTTTCGTGCCATGAGCCCGAAATCTCGTGAGACTGGGTTGTAATAAGACATCGACATTAAAAAAGATGAACAATATTTATTTCCTCAATAATTTAATTGATGACATTGGGAACGCCTTTTACATGCGAGATGGATGAGAAGCGCACTAAATAGTAATCTTGCATAGCATATAAAGGACATTGTAAGGATCCTGACATGCATTGCTAGCAACGGTATTGTTAGCATGCGACTTCAACAAGCAACTGCAACTTTTCTGTCGATATCTTGCTTGATCCTACAATCTGCATCGAAGTTGAAATGGGATGTTAAACCGAATTAATTATCAAACTGAACATATCATAACATTAACTAGGCTAGCTAGGTTCTAGTTACAACCTTTAAACTGAAGCAAAGCTACCCATTGAACAGTTTAACGGTAATTGATTGCATTAACGTAACATGGACATTGAACTGGTCAGCAGTGTTTCATTTTTACAGCTGCAATCAAAGATACTACTCTAACAAACAAAACTTATTAAAGTGCACTGGCATACGTTCTTCTCCTTGTGGAACCACCTGGACCTCAAACCGCCCTTCTTATAGCGTGACGCATAACCACCTTCTGTTCATGGCCTATGGATGCCTTTTCCTGGGTATACTGAACATCCTTATCCCGATTGCCAACTCTGGTAGTACAGTTTCACAAGACACAGACACCTTTTCATTTTGCCTTCATGACATTTCCTTCACCCGCTTATACACAACATCTTGCTTCTTTCTGCCGTGAGTCTGCTCGAGCGCATACCAGCGATCGACGTATGTGAGACACCCATGACAGATCATGCAGATAAATAATAATAATAAAAAAGAAAATGTCACCAGGTTATCTCATAATTATGAGATAAGTATCTCATAATTATGAGATAAGTATCTCATAATTACGAGATAACTATCTCATAATTACGAGATAGTATCTCATAATTATGAGATAGTTATCTCATAATTATGAGATACTATCTCATAATTATGAGATAGTATCTCATAATTATGAGATAACCTGATGAAATTTTTATTATTGAGTGAATGCAATGAGCCATCGTAGAATGCAGCTCCCACTGTTCATCAATATAATGCACGGTAAGGCCGAGGTAATTATGGTTACCCAGTGATGTCCAGTGGTCCCCAGTGAGAGAAACAGAGGTGGATGCTGAAAGTTGTCGCTTTTGCAGTCATCTCCTTTTCATACAACTCGTGTATTCTTCTTGTGATGGTGCGTCTTGAGGGAATCTCATAACTGCCGTCATTTGTTGCGATTCTGAGAACGTTTCTCAGACCGAAGTCTATTGATTATTGGGGGCACTCAATGACATCAGAAGCGTCATCAACACGCCCACTGAAGTGGTGTGAGAAATGTAACCGGGTTGTACAGTTATATAAGAAGTTTCCTCTTGGTGTGTTATGGTTCTCAACCAATGATGTTTGATAAACCTGTTGTTTGTAGTTTTCTTTATGAATATAACACTATATCTGTGTATACAACCCAGTCTCACGGAAATACGTGACACTGTCACGTCATTTAATCTATTCATTCGTGATCTGGGGCACGTAAATTTAATTTTTTTCGTGCCAAAAGCACAAATTTTTGAACAATATGACAGCTTTTGGCCACCCATTTCTACTTTCACCTTTAATTCTGCGAAATTGTGACAATTCACGGATATGTTTAATGCAGGTGCGCTGCTCTGTAAGTAAACCACGACGGAAAAAAGGTTGCTGCTTCATCTCTTTTTAAAATGAGTTTGAAATTTGTCTTTTTTTCGCACAAAAAAAACTGAAATTACTAATTAATTACTATTAATTATTGTCCCAGATCACGAATGAATAGATTAAATGATGTGACGTGACAGTGTCACGTATTTTTGTGAGACTGGGTTGGTATATACTACATCTGTATCTGTATATATTTATCTACTGTATATTTATCTTTGGACAGCGTTGTCTTTGCCGTGAAGTGGAGTGGCCTATGGACATATGCTGGCGGTTGATGCTGTATGCAACACTTATATAGCGATGAGTGTTTGTGGTGGATGGCCGTGTTTGCTTTGGATGTCTGGGGATTTTCGGCGCCAGTCGCTAACGTGGGCGTTCGCTTGCATTGAGATGTATGGCACCACACAGTGTTTGCGAATCGCAGTGTCGTTTAACAATGTCTAATCTTTTAGAGATAACGACTCAGGGGAAATAAGTCCGCTGGAAACTTCGGGAGGGGCTTGCCTTAGTTCAAGTCTGCTGAAATGTAAGATTTATAAGTCAATGTGTATAATGATATGCTTAAAATTAGTCATTTAATGTTTACATTATTGAATGACCTGTTAATGTTATAGTGGTGAAAATATGTGTATGTAACAGATGCTATTTTACATCTCCTGTTTACAGTGATGCCACTTGCCGTATTTTCTAAACTAGTATTTAACTGTATTTTTCTATATTAGATATTTTCTTGTATTTACTTTAATCATTTATTTTATAATTCGAGCTGATTTAAATTGAAGAGCAACTGTTGAGCACAGTAAGCTATCATCTGTTAAAAATAATATATAACACTCTGTCACATGAATCATTCTGTTCTAAAATAAATTAATGCTACAAGAACCCCGAAGGTCATTGTGTCCTGTGTGGCCATTAATTCCACGAACTACAGACTTTCTACTCCTCATTCACATATAAGTTATATTAACACATTACGGAGAAAATAATACTTAACCCCAGGGCTAGTATTATTCTGGAGATTTTCAGGGTACAATTCTCAGGATAAGTTGTTCACACATACGACACATAGACACATACGACACAGAGAATATCAGGATTTACACGTGTGTCGGCAGCTAGTGTGTGAGCATTGCATTATAAAATTTGTTGATTTATGGTAACAGGGGTAATTGTTCAATAGAAATTGTAGTATACTATGCATGCAAATCAATTATTAAATAGCTTATACTTATTCAGGGATGAAAAGTGCATTGACATTCTAAAATGCAAGGCAATCGTGTCCTGGCCAAGACAGGCAGCAATAGCCTACAGTCACACGTAGCATCCACACAAAACAAAGAAAAATAAACCATAAGAAAAAAACCCCAACTAAAACAGTCCACAGGAGGGAAGGGGGATATCAATATCGCAAGACATTTCAGGAGGCTCATGGAGGAGAGTAATTTTACATTTGAGCGAACAAAGTTTAGCCTTGTGGTGGACTCTATAGACATAATTAACCATACTGTTTTATTGACATGTATTCATTGCGTTGATATGCGTGTTGATATGATTTTTAAATTTATAGGTTTTTATATGACATAATGAACGACCTGCCATTGCTTTGTCGAGATGAGAAATTGTCTCTTCCTTTCTTTGATCGCAATTCCTACAGTCTATAGACAGAACATCTTACCTGGAGAGAGTTTGTCACAGCAGAGCAGTTATGTTTAAAAACATAACGCCTTACCTGGGCGAGTGTCGCTGCGGTGTGTGCGTATGCATGTGTGTGCTTAGCTGCGCGTGTCGATGGCGGAGCCGTTATGTTTAAAAACATATTGCATACCTTGGCGAGTGTGTCGCTGCCTTTGTCTTGACGTGCGATGTGTGCACATGTGTGTGAGTGCGTGTGCGTTTCCGTGTCTGTTTGTGCGCATGTGTGTGTGTGTGTTGTGCATGTGTGTTTTTGCGGTGTATGTATTGTACGTGCTGTGTGTGTGTGAACTGCAGGCTGCTTGGCACGTGCACTCATGACTAACTTGAGTAACTGGTGCGACAGGCCTGCCATTATAGTAGTAAGATACCTATATATTATATTATTTAAAATGATATGATTTAGACCATAGAGCTCCGGGAGTCCGCAAACAGCAAGAATCACTTCCCCTCCATGCTGCAGTTCCCTCTGGACTGCAGTAAACACTGATTGGCTGTTATGTTACACTTCCCTCAGGGAGTGAACGCTAATTGGCATTGTGGGAGTTGTCGTCTTCAATCCACATGCGCCAAAAAGTCACTGTCTGCATTTTCTCGGCCAAGAAGTCATCAAATTAGAAATTTATGTTATTATTCAACTAAATATATGATCCACTTTCAATACAGATTCATATCTCCACCGGTGAAATTCTCCTCTAAACAATTTATTGATCATAAAATCCCACCCAATAGCATTGGGATATCGTGTGCCAAATTCTCAGTAGTATGCTGGGCTTTGTCCCAATTTATACTGGTGGGGGATATTTCTTCTAAAAACTACTTACAAGTTTCTGTACATTACTACAATGAAATATCCTCTAAATAAGTAGAAACCTTTGATACAGGAAGATGTCTCAGATGTCTAACCTTAAATAATTCTGTTTTTATTCTGCCAAGGAAGGTGAGAGCGAAGGCCTGGTGTATTCCTCTATTTATAAGAAACAGCCCTTAAACCACCTTTGACCTTCAGTCCACTTTCGATCCTTCCATAAAGGACCTTGTTTCTGGGTGAAACCGGGGGAGGACCCACAGGTACTGGGTCTCCACTCGGTTAAACGCCTTGTGTTGATCTAAGAGCAAGCCCAAAAACCCAGAGCCGTCCAAATGACCCTGATGTAAAAAGATTCCATCTCTGTCTCATGGTATGGATGTATGATCTGCTTTATTTGAGCCCCTTTTAGCCTGTTTTCTAACAAGGTGATACCTGTGTAGTTGCAGGTGTGACAGGTCGTCTCCCTCCTTACCACTATGGGGCACTATGTCAATCCGCTGAGTGCATTAATTGAGGGGCGGGGCACTTGATATATACAGGTGCGCACACCTGTATATCTCTCTCTCTCTCTCTTCCGCTTCTCTGTGGGGACTGGGCCGTTCGGTGTGGCCAGCGTGGTTGTTTGTGTGCAATCCTCATCGTTCAGGTAATTCACTTTGTCAGTTTTACCGTTGTTCCTGTGTGCATCAAACGGGCGTTTTGGTGACGCGCTTTCCGCTTTTATAGCGTAACCGGCTGCTGGGGCTGTGGAGGACACATCGCTCCGCCAGAAGCCCTTCCTGGGTGCGATTGCTTGCTCCTTTTGGTATGTCCTCAATTGTTTGCATTTTAGTGGCTCCATCACTCATTTGTTTTTAGCTCATTATTCTCTGGCGTTTGTAGCTGGGCGATTTGACGCGCAGCGCGTCCCTTTCCCGTCGCTCTGGAGCGGTAATGTAGCTCAGAGTGGTTTGTATAAACTCTTATAGCAACTCTTTTAAAAATGTTTATGGTAACTATATATTTGTTTACTAAATCATGTGTGCCCTCTTGTAGAGGCCTTGGTTATCCACTGGCGCGTATCCAGCCACCGTTCCCTGGATCTGCGCTGCTGTTTTGGCCCCCTCTCTTTTAATACATTGTGGACGCGTCTGGCTTGCCGGGGGACGCCGGCGCGGGATTTACCGACTCTTCCATTCTGAGTTGAATGTGACTGAGAGTCGCTGAGCCAACTTTGGCCTGGTTACCGGGCTCCTCAATTAATATCGTCACCTTCTCATTGAGGCTGATTATTATTGATTTATTGATTGGTGTTATTGATTGATGTTATTGATTATTTTGCATTATTTACTATTTTGTATTTTTGTGTTAAACCCTTTACTTTTCCTCCCCACCAGTCTTGTTCAGCAGTTTTTGGCATGTTTTAATTGTTTGTTTCGTGCTTGGTTAGGCGTGGTGGCCCAGAGGCGGCAGTCCAGTTCCTGGTGGCGGTCCCCTTCACCATTTCCTTTTTCTTTCGTTTGATGTGTGAGTGTAGTGTCATGGGTGTTTTAAGTTAAGGACCTTTGATTTGTCCCTGCCGCCTGGTAAGCCCCTGCCCTCTCCCTTAACTGTTTTTTTATCCTTGCCCTGTGCTAACATTTGTGACTATTATTATTATTAGTAATATTGTGGGGGATTTTGGTTAATTATTTTTGTTTAATAAAGTATTCTCCTTATTTGAAACCGTCTCTCGCCCCTGTGTTATTTCGAACCTGTGTGTCTTAGTTACATGAAGAACTATTAGATGTTCAGGATTTCCTGCGGGTGAAACTGCCGCAGGTGGCGTTGTCGCAACCTTTATCTCCTTGCTCATGCCACACAGGCAAAACCGGCAAACCGGTATATTAAAATGACATAGGTGTCCCTTCTTTGTGAAAAGGTTAGAATGGTTGCTTCAGAGTGACAGAGTGGTGACACTTCAATGGGACTCTGTTGTACGCTTTTAGCCGCCCACTTCCGGGCTATGCAGCCTCACATAGTTCCAAACATCCATTCTACGGCGTTGGACATCATTCATTTCCATTGCTGGCCGCCGAGTAACTTCTTAGGTAAGTTGGTTAAATAGCTACCACTTTTGAATTGTCAACTGTCTATATTTTATCAGAGGCCCTTTATGATTCATAATCTGTATTTGCATGCGCACAGCGAAATTATATATATTTTAATCTTGGTAGACACCGGTTGCCTGCTAGTGTTAGCTTGACTTCGCAAGCTGTGATGGTATCTCCAGGGATAAATTCATTAAATAGCTACCTCTTTTCAATTGTTAACTGTATATATTGTATCAGAGGACCTTTATGATGCATCTATTGATCTTTATTTGTGTGTGCACAGCGTAATTATAGATATATTTTATCTTGGTAAAAGGCAGATTTTCAACATTCGATTGCACATGCTAGTTAGTTCAGCTCAGATTTCGCAG
>OLKM01002966.1:0-47923 GCA_900291075.1 Melanogrammus aeglefinus | reverse complement strand
CGTGCCACGATCAAATGGCTGGGAGGAGCTCGAATGAGGGGGAGAGCAGGGCCTATTTAAGCCCCGTCTCCTTGTCCACAGGTGTTTCTCCATCTCCTTAATTGGCCTGGGGCCGGGTTGCCCACTCCGTGCCACCGCTTCTCGCTGAAAGCCTCGGATGGCCTTTGGAGATAGGTGCGCGGTGTCCGGCGGGCACAGAATGGCCGTTTCCCGCTGCCGAGTGTGCCTCGTCTCCCGCGAGGCTCGACTCCGTCACGCCTTCGTGTCCGCTGCTTGCCTCGATCTCCGCGCTGCGCTCTCGTCTCCCGCTGCGCTCGTCTCCCGCTGCCCTCGTCTCCGAGCCTATTCTCAGGCGCGGCGTCTTTTAGGCGGGCGTCGTCTCTGGGGCTCGTCTTGACGCGCGTTCGTATTCTGGCATGGCCGTCTATCCGGCTGCGTGTCCTCGCTGAGCGGCGTCGTTCCCGGGTTCTGGAGGTTGCTTGAGGGTGGGTGTTAGGCCCTGCCAAAATGCCTGAGCATCTCGTCGAGTTGCCCGCATCCACGCTACCAGTTGTGCAACCCGTACGTGTGAGCGAGCCACCTCCTCGCAAACAGGACACACGATATGCCAAAGAACGGCCAAAAAGGCATGCTTATTTCTTAATAGTGCAAACATAAAGTCTCTTAAGCACAAAGAACAAAAACGCTGGAGGAATCCACAGGTCTCCGTGCCTCTACTTTCTCTCGGACTAGAGGTCGAATCCACGATCACCCACGAGGACCGGCTCTCTCGTCCACGAGTCCAGATGGCTGGGAGAGCCCGATATGAGTGGAGAAGCAGGCTATCTTAAGCCCCGGCTTCTCACTCTTGTTCCACAGGTCTTTGTCTCATCTCTTAATTGCGCCTGGGCGGGTTGCCACAGTAGTTCATGAACATTGTTGTTGCATGCTTATGTACATATAACACATTGTTGTTGATGTGTTATGATTACATAGTTGTTGATGTGATTAATGCAGATAATTGTTATTCTAGTGTCTTCAATATATTGTTGTTGATGTAGTATTCATTGACAATTGTTGGTTAATGTGGAATCCATGATAAATTGTTGGTTGATGTGTTCATACACATTGTTGTTGATGTATTCATAAGATAGTTGATAGATAGATAGATTAGATAGATAGATAGTACTTTTCTTTGATCCCTTGAGAGGGTTACCCTCAGGGTAAATCTGATGGGTTTCCAGTCAAAACGCATCTGCAACCGATCACCGCATCATAATTAAAAAATAAAAAAGATTAAAATATAAAAATAAATGTATAAACATAGAATAACTAAAGTGCAGTCAGGACTAGACATCAGCAGTATATAACATATAAATACTCACTCCTAATCTAAAATTTTTCTAAATGTTTTCCTCCGACACATCCCTCCCCTTCCCACCAGGTGCAGAGTTTATAGGGTCTGATTAGCTCGGTTGGGACCAAAGAGTCCTTAAGTAGCTGTTGGTTTTGGTTCTGGTGAAGAAGGCAGCTTTCCACTGAAACCGGCTTCTCTCTGTTGAGCTGATGAAGTGTGCAGAGGGTGGCTGGCATCACTCCATGATAGAGCCAGCAGTTTGTTCGAGTGTTCTCTCCTCTCAGCAACTGTCACCAGGGAGTCCAGTTTTGCTGCCTGACCACAAGAGCCAGCTCGCCTGATCAGTCTGTTCCCAGCCTGTGTTGGGAATTCTCTTTTGATGCCCCCGCCCCAGCGCACCCACAGCCATAAAGAGAAACACTGGCACCCACAGTCTGATAAAACATGCCTAGGGAGTTTCCTGCAGATGTTAAAAAGAACGCAGCCTCCTCCACAAAGTACATGACTTGCTCTGGCCCCTTTTGTACAGGTGGTCTGTGTTGCCATGACCAGTCCAGCTTTATTGTCCAGCCACACCCCGAGGTACTTGTAGTTGTCCTACACTCTCACCTCGTTGCCCCCGATCGAACACTGGACATGGATGTGGTCTGGACTTTCCCAAAATCTAATGACCAGCTCTTGGTCTTTGAGGTGTTGAGCTGTAGATGGTTTCTTCGCTCCAGGCAACAAAAGTCACTTATCAGGTCCTGTACTCATCTCTCTATCATCCCTAATACATCCCCAATTGGCCGTGTCGTCGGCGCAACTTCTGGTGTGAACACAAGCTTCGAGCTGTAGCGAAAGTCTGAGATGGTGATATGGGTGTTAGAGGAGACGGGGCCAGCACAGTTTCCTGTGTTTTCTTGGTCTCCTGGCTCCTGACCACAGTGTCAGATGTGATGTCCTTCAGTCTGACCATACCTGCGGTCTGTTGGAGAGGTAGTCGGAGATCAAGGATACCGGCATGTGGTTCATTTGTACGTACTTGCATCTCGTCAGCTTGTCCTGCAGCCATAGGGGCTGGATGGTATTAAAAGCACTTGAGAATCCAGAAAAAGGATCCTCACTGAGCCACTTCCCTTATCCAGGTGGGAATAGGTGCGATATGAAGAAATAATAAAAGCGATGGCATCCTCCACACAAACAGCTGTCCGGTAGGCAAACTGTAAGGGGTCCTTGGGCATGCTGCCACTTGGGGGCCTGAGGTGACTGAGGAGGACGCCGTTCCAGTGATATTTCATTTCAGCTGTGAAGTGAGTGCTATGGTCTGTAATCGTTCAGCTCGCTGAGGCCGGTTCTTTTTTGGAACTGGAACGATACAGGATGTTTTCCATAATGTAGGCACTTTACCTTGCTGGAGACTGAGGTTGAAGACATGCTGGAGTGGCTCACCCAGTTCAGCAGCACAGGCCTTAAGCAGCCGAGGGGACAGCTTGTCTAGACCTGCAGCTTTCCCTGGGTGAAGCTTCCTCAATTGCCCCCTGACCTGGTCTGAGGTTATGCAGGGAGAGAGCTGTGGGGAAGGAGTGGGGTTGTTGATGTATTCATAACATTGTTGTTGATATATTCATAACATTGTTGTTGATGTATTCATAACATTGTTGTTGATGTGTACATAACATTGTTGTTGAAGTGTGTTCAATAACATTGTTGTTGATGTGTTCATAACATTGTTGTTGTGATGTGTTGAGTTTCATAACATTGTTTGTTGATGTGTTCATAACATTGTTGTTGATGTGTTCATAACATTGTTATTGATGTGTTCATAACATTGTTGTTGATGTGTTCATAACATTGTTGTTGATGTATTAATAACATTGTTGTTGATGTGTTCATAACATTGTTGTTGATGTATTAATAACATTGTTGTTGATGTTTTCATTAGTTATTGTTTAGGTGTGTGTATACATATCTACATATCTATGTGTATGTATGTATAGGTACAAACAGCGCAGGAGAACAGTACTAGTGATGATGATGAGGATGAAGAATGGTTCAGCAGCTCATCATGTCTGGTTCTTCCTCAGATGCCTGTGAACTCACACTGGACCCCAACACGGCCCACAGAGGACTCTCTCTGTCTGAGGACAACAGGAAGGTGACGGTGGTTGAAGAGGTCCAGTCGTATCCGGATCACCCAGAGAGATTTGACACACTGGTGTACCAGGTGTTGTGTGGTAGAGAGGCTCTGTGACTGGCCCGCTGTTACTGGGAGGTAGAGTGGGAGGAGCTGTTCAGATAGGAGTGACATACAGAGGAATCACAAGGAGAGGACGGGGTGGTAACAGCAGGCTTGGAAAGAACAAAAAGTCCTGGGGTCTTTATTGTCATGGTCGTTACTCTGTCTGGTACAAAGGTAAAGAGACAGTCCTCCCTCTCTCCCCCACTGGCTCCAGAGTAGGAGTGTATCTGGACCGGCCTGCTGGCTCTCTGTCCTTCTACAGAGTGTCCCCAGTTGGAGGAGGGTCCTCAGACACACTGACACACCTCCACACCTTCTGGTCCTCCTTCACCCAGGAGGACCTCCTCCCGGGGTTGGGGGTATGGTGGGCCCCCAGGGGGCTCACACGGTGGGGCCCAGGGTCCTCAGCCTCTCTGTGTCAGTTGTAGAAAGAGAGCGGGCGGGGAGCAGGAGCCTCCCGGGGTTCTGGGGGGCTGTCCCTCAGTTGTACAAAAATGGGGGGGTGCCTCAGAGAAAAAAAAAGTGCTGCCCCTCCGCCCCCGAGAGTGCGGCACTTAGCACGCACACAAACACACACACACACATACATAGGCATGCAAACACATACACAGACGCACACACACACACGGACACACACACATATACAAACACACACAAAAACGAACACCGACACACAGAAACACACACACACACACACACACATATACACACAACACACACACACACACACAAACACCGACACACAGAGACAGAAACACACACACAAACAAACACACACAAACACCGGCACACAGACACAGAAAAACACACACAAAAAAACACACACAGAGACAGACACACACCGCACACACAAAAACAAACAAACAAATACTGTCCATAAAAACACACACACACACACACACACTGAGAGGACTGACGACTCAGTGTGGCCGTTATAGTCTCTCTCTCTGAAAGTATAGCCTGATAAACCAGATCAGCACATCGATTATTTGAAATGTACATAAAATACCTGTTGATGGTAAATCTTTATATATTTTCAGACTTCACCATTTCTGGTATTAAGGGCTCTGATATCATCATTTTTTTCATAATCCTGATTTGCGACCTGATTTAAAGCATATTTTTATATTTTTATTCCTAATAACCCAAGAGGTCTATGGGATAATGTTTTCATGGTTGTAAATTACTTTAGACTGAATCTTGATTATTTGTTTGCTGGGGAACCAACAGCGCGGCCGCAGAACATGTTCAGTTATTAAAGATACGTGCTCACCTGTTGATGATTAGTAAAGTCTGCTGCTTCTTTTGTTTTAGTCCTCGTGTTTATTGTGTTCATGTAAGGGACTATATTTCTGTCTTATTTGTTAATGAAGCATAATTGCAATAAACAACTCAGTGGATCCAACTGAATGTTCTCATGTGTGTTCAGCCGATGATTTCTCGTTTTCTTAGTGAATAATGCTTCCATAAGTGCCTTAATTATAATAATATATTAATCAGAAATTATAAATAGAACAACAAATGTTTTTCTGATATTATTCTCGGACCTCCTCCCTGGGTTTTGGTTTGGGGGGGGGGCTCAGTGTCTCTGTGTCGGTTGTAGAAAGAAACCACAGACAGACGGCCAGACACACTCTCTGCCTCTCTTTCTCCCTGTCTCTCTCACTCTCCCCCTCTTCCCCTCCCCCCTCTAGCAAATACTATTTCGATATGCTATTACTATTTATTTAGATTCATAAAATCGTCTGGAGGCGCACACAGCTTTTGGCTGTGATAATATATATAATATGATATAGATATGTATGCATAATATGATATATATGTATTCAGTTCCTCTCCTGGAACCGTCACCTTATCGTGGTGGAGAGGTTTGCGTGTCCCTGTGAACCTGAGGGCTGTGTTGTCTTGGAGCCTTGTGCTCCTGGCAGGGTTCTCCCATGGCAGAGTGGGTCTCAGGTGAGGGGCCAGACTAAGAATGGTTCACCAAGACTCCATGAATATACGAGAAAGAGGAGGAGAGAGACCCTGCCCGGAGGAAGCCCGGGGCCCCCGTCTGGAGCCAGCCCCAGACGGAGGGCCCGTTGGCGAGCGCGCCTGGTGGCCGGGTTTGCCACGGAGCCCGGCCGGGCACAGCCCGAAAAAGCTACGTGGCACCCCCCCCTCTCTTCGTCCTGTGGGGCCCACCACCTGCAGGAGGACCCACTGGGGTCGGATGCGCTGCCACATGGGTGGCGGTGAAAGGCAGGGGTCCCGACGGACCAGACCTGAGCGGCAGAAGCTGGCTTTGGGGACGTGGAACGTCACACCTCACTGTGGGGAAAGGAACCGGGAGCTTGTGAGGGAGGTGGAGCGCTACCAGGTTAGATCTGGTGGGGCTTACCTCTACGCACAGTCTCAGCTCTGGTACTGTACCTCCTGGATAGGGGTTTGGACTCTATTTCTTCTCTGGAGTTGCCAGAGGCATGAGGCGCCGGGCGGGTGTGGGGATACTCATAAATCCCCGGCTGAGCGCCGCGGTGTTGGAGTTTACCCCGGTAGATGAGAGGGTCGCCTCCCTACGCCTAAGGGTGGTGGGGGGGAAAACTCTGACTGTTGTTTGTGCGTATGCACCGACACAGCAGTTCAGAGTACTCGGCCTTCTTGGAGACCCTGAATGGAGTCCCTGTATTGGGGCTCCAGTAGGGGACTCCGTAGTTCTACTGGGGAGACTTCAACGCCCATGTGGGCAACGATGGAGACACCTGGAGAGGCTAGTTCATGGATTGGGCCATAACAAACACCATGTTCGAACATAAGGGTTGCTCATAAGTGTACATGGGTACCAGAAGTACCCTAGGCCGAAGAGATCGATGATCGATTTTTGTAATCGTGTTCATCTGATCTGAGGCGGCATGTTTTGGACACTCGGGTGAAGAGAGGGGCTGAACTGTCAACCGACCACCATCTGGTGGTGAGTTGGATCAGGGAATGGGGGAAGATTCTGGACAGACCTGGTAAGCCCAAACGAGTAGTGCGGGTGAATTGGGAACGTCTGGAGGAGGCCCCTGTCCTAGGGATCTTCAACTCACACCTCCGGCGGAGCTTTTCTAGCATTCCTGTGGAGGTTGGGGGCATTGAGCCGGAGGTGGGCGGTGTTTCAAAGCCTCCATTGCTTGAAGCTGCGGCGGTGAAGTTGTGGCCTCAGGGGTCTTAGGTTCCTCAAGGGGCGGTAACCCTCGGAACACCGGTGGTGGACACCGGTGGTCAGGGAAGCCGTCCGACTGAAGAAGGAGGCCTTTCGGGATATGTTATCCCGGAGGACTCCTGACGCAGTTGCAGGGTACCGACAGGCTCGAAGGGCTGCAGCCGCTGCCGTGTCGGAGGCTAAGCAGCGGGTGTGGGAGAAGTTCGGAGAGGCCATGGAGAAGGACTTTCGGTCGGCACCAAAGTGTTTCTCTGGAAGACCATCCGGCACCTCAGGAGGGGGAAACGGGGAACCATCCAAGCTGTGTACAGTAAGGATGGGACTCTGTTGACCTCAACTGAGGAGGTAGTCGGACGGTGGAAGGAACACTTTGAGGAACTCCTGAATCCGACTAACATGCCCTCTATGATGGAGGCAGATCTCGAGGTTGATGGTGGTTCATCGTCAATTTCCCTGGTGGAGGTCACTGAGGTAGTTAAACAACTCCGCAGTGGCAAAGCCCCAGGGATTGATGAGATCCAGCCAGAAATGCTAAAAGCTCTGGGGTGTTGAGGGGGCTGTCATGGTTGACACGCCTATTCAACATTGTATGGGAGTCGGGTTACAGTTGCCAAAGGAGTGGCCAAACTGGGGTGGTGGTCCCCCTGTTTCAAAAAGGGGGACCAGAGAGTGTGCTCCAATTACCGGGGTATCACACTTCTCAGCCTCCCTGGTAAAGTCTACTCCAAGGTGCTGGAAAGGAGGGTTCGGCCGATCGTCGAACCTCAGATTGAAGAGGAACAATGCGGTTTTTCGCCCCGGACGTGGAACTACGGACCAGCTCTTCACTCTCGCAAGGATCCTGGAGGGGGCCTGGGAGTATGCCCATCCGGTCTACATGTGTTTTGTGGATCTGGAGAAGGCATATGACCGGGTCCCCCGGGAGAAACTGTGGGAGGTGCTGCGGGGGGTATGGGGTGGGGGGGTCTCTCTTCAGGGCCATCCAATCCTTGTTACTCGGCGAGAGCTGTTGTCCGGGTTCTCGGCAGCCAGTCAGTCTCGTTCCCGGGTGGGTGTTGGCCTCCGCCAGGGCTGCGCCTTGTCACCAATCCTGTTTGTGATATTCATGGACAGGATATCGAGGCGCAGTCGTGGTGGGGAGGGGTTGCAGTTCGGTGGTCTGAGGATCTCGTCACTGCTCTTTGCAGATGATGTGGTCCTCATGGCATCATCGGCCTGTGACCTTCAGCACTCACTGGATCGGATGGCGGCCGAGTGTGAAGCGGCTGGGATGAGGATCAGCACCTCTAAATCTGAGGCCATGACTCTTAGCAGGAAACCGGTGGTTTGCACACTCCGGGTAGGAAATGAGTCCTTAGCCCAAGTGAAGGAGTTCAAGTACCTGGGGGTCTTGTTCGCGAGTGAGGGGACGATGGAGCGTGAGAATTGGCCGGAGGAATCGGAGCAGCGGGAGGCGGTATTGCGTTTCGCTTCACCGCACCGTTGTGACGAAAAGAGAGCTGAGCCGCAAGGCAAAGCTCTCGATCTATCGGTCAATCTTTGTTCCTATCCTCACCTATGGTCATGAGGGATGGGTGATGACCGAAAGGACAAGATCACGGGTACAAGCGGCCGAGATGAGTTTTCTCAGGAGGGTGGCTGGCTTCTCCCTTAGGGATTAGGGTGAGAAGTTCAGTCATCCGGTGAGGAGCTCAGATTAGAGCCGCTGCTCCTTTGCTTAGAAAGGAGTCAGTTGAGGTGGTTCGGGCATCTGGTAAGGATGCCCACTGGGCGCCTCCCTTGGGAGGTGTTCCAGGCACGACCAGTGGGGAGGAGACCTCGGGGAAGACCCAGGACTAGGTGGAGAGGATTATATCTCAACACTGGCCTGGGAACGCCTTCGGGATCCCCCCGTCAAGAGCTGGTCAATGTGGCTCGGGAAAGGGAAGTCTGGGGCCCCCTGCTTGAGCTGCTGCCCCCGCGACCCGACCCCGGATAAGCGGTTTGAAGATGAGATGAGATGTATTCAGTTATAGCGCTCCAGGACTCCTGCCACAGCACCTGGAGTGTTCTAGAACATTTACAGAACACGGCCAAAGGCTGTGTGCACCCCGGATGACCTTATGAATCCGAGGCATGGCGATACATCCACTGTAAACAGAGCTCCTGGTACCGTGGCAACAAGCTGCTCAGGGCCACACCCCCACCCTCCTCCTTGACCCCCCTCTAAAAACGGGACGTTTGTGGAGAGCTCATTGTGGGACTGGCTCGTAGCGGCTGTAATTCTGCCCCAAGGCTGAATGTCTTGAAGGTCTTCAAATACTGGAAGGGCCCACTAACACTATTTATACCATGGTCTGGGGGAATACTCGATTCTGATTGGCTGCTGGGTGTCCATTAAAAAGTGATAATGGACACCTATGAAGATGTTCCGGTCAAATTGCCTGATGACAGTTCTAAATGACTGCGCTGGCTCAAACGCTTTGGTAACCGTGGCAACAGAGTTCCACAGAACATACGTTATTTCACAGTTTTATTTATCACAACGGCAATGCGCCGTTGCGCCGTTGCGATGTTCCGGGCAGGTTTCCATGGCAACGCCTGCGGACAGGAGAATGTTAAATAGTCCGCCTCAGCCGCTTCTTGTGAAAAACGTATGATTTTTAACGGTAAAAACAACATTAAATCATGAGTGAATTATTTAATATGTATTTTTCTCGTAAGTGACCATGGTATAAGCGGGATAATGCCCTTCGAGGTGTCCGATTATCATAAATTAATGGACTTCGCGGAAGCAACCGTCCTCTGCTTCGCGTCGGACGGTTCACGCCTCCGCGTCGTCCATTAATTTATGATAATGGACACCTCGTCGGGCATTATCCCTTACATATAAGCATCCATAAAGTAGCATGCCATGGGACCTTTAATCTCTTTTCCTGCACTTCTGAACTTTGCTGCGGCATTTACATTTTACATTTAGGGCGTTTAGCAGACGCCTACAATAAGTCAAAGAAGAAAGACAACAACATATCTCTGTGAGATTTTCATGCCATGGGGCCATTAACTATTAACAATAAAAGAGAATAATGTAAACATAGTAATAATCATGTGTGTAAATAATTATTAATTACTAATATTAATTACTTTCATGAAATCAAAGTCATTCCAAGGCAGCATAAATTGTAATATATTAATGAATTTATTGTAGAGGTCTCCTAAGGGTCCCTGCCTGTTGACGTCACCCACTTGAGGTGAGCTGATTGGCCGACTGAACGTTGATTAGCGCCTGGTTGCCTGCGTCCGATTGGTTCCAATATCTCGTGACGAGACGAGACCCTACGGATTACCGACGGCTTTGCGAGAATCCCATCCAACAGGTTACAGCGAGTGTGACGTCTCTCATCCTCACTCAGCATCCTAACCTCTCTTTTCTTCTTTTTCTCCTCCTCCTCTCTTCTCTCTCTTCTCCGGTCACCTAGGCAACGAGTGCTCCATGGAGCAGATGTGAGAGATGCAGGAGAAGCCGGCCCGGCTGCCCTTTGACCTCTATGGCGTCAATATTTTTACGGTCGCTTAATCAGTGTGAACGAATCATCGGTCATTCTACGATTTTTCGATTCCTGGGATTAATCCTCGAGAATTTCTTCTCCTTAATGCCTAAAATTTAACCCAGGGTCTTTTGACAGCATGAAAACCGAAAGATTAAGCCCTCCAGACCATTGTATTTATTGATAATCAAGTTTGAGCTTGCTCAGAGAATCGCATGTACTACATGTACTACATGTACATGCTACATGTTATTGGCTTGGGGCGGTGAGAATCGCTTCCAATAACCACTAATATTGCAAAAAAATGGCACCAACCTCTGCAGTAGCATGACTTGGGTCCCTACACATAATACCACGCACCAACAACTTAGTTTGCAAATCCAGAGATTATTAAAAAATACTGTTTTACAAGCATTACCGGTAAGTCCATGTTTACAGGAAGTCCACACAAGTCGAATACCGAACGCACCGGAATTCAGTTTAAGGAAAGTTTTGGAATTTATAATTTAGATAATTGATATTAATAATAATATATATTATAATATATAGCAAGTGTTGACACGTAAATTAAAGGCCTTGCATATCTAAGTTACAATTACAAAATATTTGTTCTCTACAATAAAGCATGGGACGTTGTTGACTTGTTGTTGACGCACTGCACACGTGGTCCAGCTGAAAGGCATCAAGGACATCTCCACCCCCCTGGACCCCGCCCTCATCAGGACCAACGGGGGTAAGACTGGTGTTGGAGGGGATGGAGGTGGGGAACACATGTCTCACCACCTCCACCTGACCTCATCACAACCACTGCCAGGTCTACCTGTGGGGTGTTCCACAAAGCCGATTTTGTCACATAACCGGGTAAGTTAACTCAGGGTTTGCGGTAACCCTACGTTTTCCGTTCCAAAATGACCACGGTATGTTAGTTGCTATAGAAACGTATGCTCTCAATCAAACCTGGTCGGAGCAGGTTTTGCGCAGGTTAAGTTTGAAACATAACCCGGTTTTGGGTACTTAAACGCGCATTCACCGCAGATTTCACGTGGCATGCCCTTTTGATGAGAGAACTGCTGATATGGGAGCGCAAATTATACGTGCAATCCACCGGGAGCGATTAATAAGACCACGGCTCGACATCTTGGCATATGGGATGACTTTTTGCTGATCGCAAATCTTTAATATATTTAAATAGCCTCCTCCAGCCTTACACAGAACTACCAATCGAGGACCTGGGGGGTGTTCCACAAAGCAGGTTTTATCACATAACCGGGTAAGTTAACTCAGGGTTTGCGGTAACCCTAGGTTTTCCGTTCCAGAATGACCACGGTATGTTAGTTACTATAGCAACATATGCTCCGAAGTAAACCTGGTCGGAGCAGGTTTTGCGCAGGTTAAGTTTGAAACATAACCCGGTTTTGGGTGTTTAAACCCAGTTCACCGCCAGATTTCATTGTGTCAATGGCATCCCCTTTTGATGAGAGAGAACTGCTGATATCGGAGCGCAAAATTATACGTGCAATCCACCGGGAGCGATTAATAAGACCGGTTCGACATCTTGGCATATCGGATGACTTTTTGCTGGAGAGGTATAGATTATCGCGCAAATCTTTAATATATTTAAATAGCCTTTCTCCCAGCCTTACATAGCCAACACACTACCAATCGAGGACCCTCAGTTCACTCCACACTATTTGCGTAGCCCTCCGTTTTTTGCAAATGATAGGTTTTATCTAGGCTATAAAGTTGGAGATGCTGAGCACATCTCTCAGTCCTTTCAGATGACCCATCCAAGATTTTTATCGGCCTCGAAGGGTTAATGTGGGTAGGAACGTTAAGAATGCTTAACTGGAACTGGAATTTATAGATTCATGGCTCAAATATTAAGGATCATGCTTTTGACGTGTAACTAACGCATTTACGCGGTCAGCGATCCGCTGCCAGGCTTGGTTCTCCGGGTTGCAGAGGCTTAGCTTTCCCTTTTCTTGTGACAGTAGCCATGTTTCCATCCAAAGTGATTATATTATTCTATTATTCTATTATTGATTCTAACAATAAAAAAAATTGCCCGCAAAGCGGGCGATCGCGTCAGATGACAAATGACGCGATCGGCCGTTTCGCGGGCAAATTTTTTTATTGTTTCGATTAAACAATTAAATACAATACAAATATAGAGTAAAAAGAATTGTTATCGCTATCTATCATAATACAGATAGCGATCCGCTATCTGTATTATGTTATTTCGTCGTTTGGAAACATGTTTTCTGCATCGCGTCGTCTGTTGCCGGGCAGGTTGTCAGGATGTAAACAAACGATGACGTAGGCCGGTACAATTTTCACCCCCGGTACAATTTTAACGTGACACCTGCTCTGCAAGGCACAATAATAACATGAGGATATTCACCACTGATACAACACTAATCATTTCTCTTGATCCTTAGAGTCAGACAAGCATCACAAACCAGTTGCTGGTTAAAATGTGTTTTATTGCAGTTCTGCTCTTATGATTAATACTACTTCTATTACAGAGGCCATGGTGACTTGTCTAGCTTACTGGACTATACAGCTCTATAGTTCTAGATACATCTAGCTCACTGGACTATACAGCTCTATAGATCTAGATCAGTGGTTCCCAAACTGTGGTACGCGTACCCCCAGGGGTACGCCACGTGACACAGGGGGTACGCGAAAAAATGCAAAAGAAAAAAAATAAAAAACATCGTTTGTAAAGAGCGTCATTACATGTTTAAACCGGCGGATTAATAAGCGCCTGTTCACTCACTGTCATGCATAGACATGTATAGGCTACCCTCTGGTGGTCAGTGAATTAATTGCACTGCCGAAACAAACACGTTGCCCGCCGCCCGGCTAACCGCCGTAAATGGATAAATGGCTAAAAAGGATAAATTGCCCTTCCAGAGGGACATCCACTGCTGCCACCAGTCAGCTAACAGTCGAAGGTGCACTTTCCAGCGACAACAACCCACATTATTCGTCACCTTCAACGTCGTCTACCTTTGACCGGGATGCTAGCGATGCACCTGTGGCTGGTCACGCTGAGAGCATAGCCACGGACAGTGGTGAGGAGTCCGATGCAGAGCCTCCTGATGCGGGAAAGCATGCAGCGACGGGCAAAGGAACAACCTCGTCAAAAAGGCGAAAATATGATGAAAACTATATTGCTTTGGGGTTCACTAAGATTAATACTGGTGGATTTACTCTGCCACAGTGTGTTATATGTGCAAAAGTACTGTCTCACAACTCAATGAAACCGTCACTGTTGCGCAGACATTTAGAAACAAAACATGCTAATTTGAGAAATAAGCCACGGGAGTTTTTTGAGCGAGAATTGAGAGGACTTTCTACCAGTAAGACTTGCATACGGGAGACAGATACCGTTAATAGGAGCGGGCTACAAGCATCTTACATGGTGAGTTACAGAGTGGCTAAAACTGGCAAACCACACACTATTGTCGAGGACTTAATTGTCCCTGCTGCCATGGATATGGTCGGGACGATGCTGGGGGAAAAAGCCAAAAAAACTATACAGACCATGCCTTCATCCAATAACACTGTTTCTCGGAGAGAATCAGGTGACATGGCCGAGGACGTGTTAAAACAACTACTACGTCGTGTACGAGCCAGTGAATTTTACGCGCTACAGCTAGATGAGTCGACAGATGTAGCCGGCCTGGCACATGTCCTGGTATAATGTGCGATACATTCATGAAGGGACACAATTAAGGAGGACATGCTTTTCTGCAAATCTCTTGGAAAAAAGGGCAACTGGAGAGGACATTTTTCAAAATGCTGGACACCTTTGTGACATCAAACGGACTTATGTGGACACAATGTGTTGGTATCTGTACCGATGGCGCACGGGCCATGTCCGGGAGACACAGCGGAGTAGTAACGCGCGTGCAAGCGGTTGCTCCTGATGCCACTTGGATTCACTGCAGCATCCACCGAGAGGCTCTTTGCTGTCAAGGGAATGTCTGCCAGTCTGAAAAATGTTTTGGACACAACACGTGTGAAAATGGGTGAACTTTGTGAAGGCCAGGCCCCTGAACTCTTCGCATTTTTTCTGCATTTATGCAGTGAAAATGGGCAGCGATCATGAGACGTTGCTACTTCATACAGAGGTGCGCTGGTTATCAAGAGGCCAAAGTATTAACACGTTTCTTTGAACTCAAAGATGAACTTAAGATTTTCTTCAGTGATCACAACTTTCATTTGTCTGAGCATCTGCACGATGAAAAGTTTCTTACACGCCTGGGTTATCTGTCCGATATTTTTTCTCGTCTGAACGAACTTAATCTTGGATTACAAGGGGTTTCAGCAACCATATTCAACGTGCGAGATAAAATTGAAGCCATGATAAAAAAGTTGAACCTCTGGTTAAACTGCACGGAGAACAACAACACAGAGGTCTTTCCCACGTTGCATGAATTTTTATGTGCAAATGAACTCTGCCTGACAGACAGCATGAAACACGAGATAACCGCGCACCTCCGTGAGCTGGCTGCACAGCTGCGCAGGTATTTCCCCGAATCTGACAGCTCAGACATTTGGATACGTCATCCGTTTACAGATGTGCCTGCTTTCTTATCAACATCTGAACAGGAAAAGTCTCATTGAGATCACAAACAGATGGTTCCCTGAAAAATGGAATTTAATCAGAAGCCACTGTCGGATTTTCTGGATCGGACTGTGCACAGAATACCCCGTGCTGGCCAAACGCGCTGTTAAGACTTTGATGCCCTTTGCCACCACGTACATGTGTGAGAGTGGATTCTCAGCTCTGACAAGTATGAAAACAAAATACAGAGCAAGACTTTGTGTGGAGAACAATTTAAGACTCAGACTTTCTCAAATTCAGCCAGATATTGCAGACCTATGCGCATCCTCTCATGCACACCCTTCTCATTAAAGCTGCGGTGAGTTTGTAATTTAGTTTCAAGCGGTTTATAATTGAATATGTTCTAGAAATGTAGAAATGTTTGGTAGATTACTTTTTTCAAAAGTGAACTGGTGTTGCACACTAAAAAATTGCTGGTAAGAATTGATCCATTTGGTGAAAAATAAAATAATATAGAAATATGTGTGTGTGTGTGTGTGTGTGTGTGTGTGTGTGTGTGTGTGTGTGTGTGTGTGTGTGTGTGTGTGTGTGTGTGTGTGTGTGTGTGTGTGTGTGTGTGTGTGTGTGTGTGTGTGATGGTGGTGGGGGGACTTACAGACAGGTTTTTTGTGTGTGCGGTAGTAGGGGGTACATGGCTGGAGATCAGATGTCTAAAGGGGTACGTGGCTGTGAAAAGTTTGGGAACCACTGATCTAGATACATCTAGCTCACTGGACTATACAGCTCTATAGATCTAGATACATCTAACTCACTGGACTGTACAGCTCTATAGTCGTATAGATCTAGATACATCTAGCTCACTGGACTATACAGCTCTGTAGATCTAGATACATCTAGCTCACCGGACTATACAGCTCTATAGATCTAGATACATCTAGCTCACAGGACTATACAGCTCTATAGATCTAGATACATCTAGCTCACTGGACTATACAGCTCTATAGATCTAGATACATCTAGCTCACTGGACTATACAGCTCTATAGAGATACATCTAGCTCACTGGACTATACAGCTCTATAGATCTAGCTACATCTAACTCACTGGACTGTACAGCTCTATAGATCTAGATACATCTAGCTCACTGGACTGTACAGCTCTATAGATACATCTAGCTCACTGGTCTATACAGCTCTATAGATCTAGATACATCTAGCTCACTGGACTATCCAGCTCTGTAGATCTAGATACATCTAGCTCACTGGACTATACAGCTCTATAGATCTACATACATCTAGCTCACTGGACTATACAGCTCTGTAGATCTAGATACATCTAGCTCACTGGACTATACAGCTCTATAGATCTAGATACATCTAGCTCACTGGACTATACAGCTCTATAGATCTAGATACATCTAGCTCACTGGACTATACAGCTCTATAGATCTAGATACATCTAGCTCACTGGACTATACAGCTCTATAGATCTAGATACATCCAGCTCATGACTTCACCTCCTCCCGTTCTGCTCCATCACAGGTTCTTCTGACACCAGCTCTGAGAACACTGAGGGGCAGAATCCGGCTCCTGAGGCCCAGCTGCTAAACCTGGGCTCCCGTCTCACCCTTCCCCTGCTGCTCATCACATTGGTGTCAGAAGTGGGATTGGCCTGTGCACACGGAGAGAGGATTAGGATTGACGGTCGAGCCCATGGCAGCCCCCAACCGACGCCGACGCACCCTGCGTTGTGGGAGCGCAGCTCCCCCTGGTGGCCCCGGACGAAGAACTGGCAACTGTCCACCACCCCCTGGTGGCAAGGACGGCGGTGGAGCTGCTGAAGTTCTCTAAATGCAGCTGGAGCCGTACCTGGCCCAGTTCCGGCTCGCTGAGTGGCACAACGGCTGGGGCGCCGGAGAGGCGGTTGTCCACCTCGCCCTGGCGCTGGAGGGGACGGTGGTACAGGTTCTCCTGGACCTAACCCCAGGAGACCAGCGGGACCTCCAGGCCCTGACCAGGGCGTTGGAGAGGTGGTTCGGCGAACGGGTCTTCAGTGACAAGAGCCGGGAACAACCGTCCAGCCGCTGGGGCTAGGAGGGAGAGTGCCTGGGGACTCTCGGTGCGGCTCCGGATGAGGCCTAACGGGCCGAGGTCGCCCTCTTGTCCCGACCCAGCCAGCAGCCTTCCATGGAGGAGGATGGCCAGGACCGGTCTGGTCCGGCCAAGCACCGCCACCGTCGCTGTGGTGCCCGGGGGGACGCGGCCGGGGCAGCCCTGCGGGTGGACGGGGCGCCCCACCCCTCCTCGTCCCAGCCGCCGGCGTGGCTGTTGACGGGCCAGACGTCGGAGGGCGGCGGAGGATGGGGTCCCCGAACGGCGCTCCAACGGCCCCCTACGACGGAACCCGGTGGGGGCCCCGGAGGAGGTGGTCCATGGGCTCCTGCTGATTCTGGGATCTGGCAGACGAGGGCCTTCGCTAAGGATTCTTGGGGTTCTACTGTTGGGCTTGGACCGTTTCGGGGCCCTCCTGGGTCATTTGTGGTTGGTAAACTAATCAGGGTTAATGGGTTGGGGTTTATCGACCCCAATCTATTGTTTGTGACTCTTGTGCTCATGTTGTGTTCATTGCACCATTACTAAAGTGTTAGTGTCGTTGAATGGGTGTGTATGTTTTAGTGTGTACCATGCTGGTGTTAACAAAGTTAGTTCCGTTGTCGAGCGGTGTATGGTGCGTGGAACTGCGGCCGACTGCTAAACCAGGGATCCCGTCGCGTCCTTCCCCTGCTACTCTCCAAAATATGATTGTTGTAGTTAAACAGATTGAATTATGACACATGATTGTCTAGTGAGCTCATATTTAAAAGGATTATGGTGAGTTGTTATTATTTAAATAAGTAAATAGTATTTATATTTAGAACTAAGTTTAAGTAAAAAAAACCTGAATAACATTATGAATGATAAACACCAGTAGAATTTATTTTAAACTTTGATTAATTTAAGGGAAAAGGGCAATCATTTTAAAAAATGTTCATTTTTCTGTTTCGATTTAATTTCATGTAGCACTCCCACTCAATTTTGGTTTGACTAAATTACTTTAATAGGATGTTCCTTCAACATATAAAAGTCAATAAAAGTTACTGCAAGGGTTGTGAAATGGTGAGAGCTACGAAATATATTATCTGGATGGTGTACCATAAACACAATTTAAGGATGACTCTGGCTAAGATGCCAAGAGGCCTGGTTAGTTTATTAATGTAACTATACTGGTAAAGAGCATTAATTTCCCATGCAGTGTATTTCAACTGTAACTATAGCCCTTATTCAAGATGAAACAATACAATCAACATGAAAAAAAACATGGAAAAGATTTGAGAGCAATATTAGACCGTTTTATTTCTAAACAATATAACTCAGCTCTCTTTTCCCTTTCTCTTAGATTGATTCATGAACACATGAAAAACACAACTTATAACCCTAAATACTGTAATGAACTCTCCGGTGACATAACAATGTCCAGTCATAGGTATTTGAAGGAACTTTTTAATGTAACAAAACTAGGTCACTGAAAACGCGTACTCAACGGCAAAAATCCCACACAAAACGAACACCGGTTACCCCGGCAATCCCCAACACAGTCTCTCCCACGTGCAAGCCCCCACCCTCCTGTTCTTCCAAGGCCCTCCCCCAGCTGACCTTATGATTCACCCTCACACTGATTGACAAGAAGAACATTGCAATACAAGCACATAGAACAACTGGCATAACGGACAACGAAATACAATGCAACACATAACACTAACACACATAACACATAAAACTATTTAAATGTCCCAGGGTCGCTACATTGCCTCCCCCCTTCAAAGTTCCTCGTCCTCGAGGGAACAAACAAAGTCCCGGAAGCGACCTGACGCTCTCCCCTCCCTACGAGGCCGCGTTCACGGGGGGCTGGGGAGAAGCGCCTGGGGGCGAGAGGGGCCCACGAGTGTCAGGCCCGGGGGCGGGCAGGGGGAAAGGGAGGGGCGGGGCTGGGGGCCAAGTTGATGACTGTGGTGATCGACAGGGAGGGGAGACAAGGATAGGGTTAGGCGGGGACCCAGGGCCAGAACACTGAGTTGTGCGTGTCCGGGGCCCATTCACACCGGTGCGGGGAGCTGCAGGGCTCGCTGGAGCAGGTTGAGGGGTGGCGGTGCCTCGATAAGGGGCCAACCGGTCTCTGTGGAGGGCCACCCTCCTCCCCCGAGGTGGTAGCTGGACCCTGTACACCACCTTCCCTTATTCTCTCAAGGACCCTGCATGGCCCGATCCACTCACTATCGAGCTTTGGGCATCTTCCCTTCTTTCTATGCAGGCTTTAGGTCCAGAACAACTCCCCAGCCTCAAAGTGCCTGCCACGAGAACGCACGTTCCTTTTCTGCCTCACCCCTGCGCTCAGCAGCTGTCCCCTGGCGAAAGAGTGAGACGTCTCCAGGCGGTCCTGGAGTCTCCTGGCATACTCTGGGCCAGGAGGAACAGGGGGAGAATCGGGCGGCCGGTCAAACGCCAGGTCAGCTGGGGTGCGAAGCTCCCTGCCCAACACCAGCACCAAAGGCAGATGATTGTCCCAGTCCCGCTGATGCTCAGCCGAGACAATGGCTAGCTGCTGCTCCATACATCGATGAAATCGCTCCACCAAGCCGTCACTCTGTGGGTGCAGGGGGGTAGTACGGGTCTTCTGCATGTCCAGCCTGCTACATAAAGCCGCAAAGACACGGGATTCAAAATTTCTCCCCTGATCACTCTGGGTGGACTCCGCTGCCCCAAAACGGCTAATCATCCCCCCGACCAAAGCGTCCACTATGGTCTCTGTCCCCTGGTCAGGCATAGCGTACGCCTCCGGTCACTTGGTAAAATAGTCCATGGCCGTGAGGACATACTTGTTCCCCCTCTCTGTGCAGGGTAGCGGGCCCACCACATCCACCCCAACCTTTTCCATAGGGAACCCCACAGGGAACTGCTGTAACTGGGCATGGGACCTTTCAGTGGGGCCTTTGCGGGCTGTGCAGCCATCACAGCGGCGACAGAAGTCCTCGACGTCCCTTTCCTGGCGGGCCAAGGGAAGGCGACGTGGGCGCATTCTGATGGGCCTGGCATCCCCATTGTCGATCTCATGCTGCACCAGGTGCGTCTGACCCACATCGCTCTCATTCAAGGCAAAGCTGTCCTTAAACTCCGCCAGTAGTAGCCACAGCTGCTCCTGCTGTTGAGGGTCTATCACAGTGCCCCTGCCAAATTGCCCGCACAGTAGACAGCACAGTCTCCTCACCTGTTCCATGCTCCATGCCACTCCATGCTCATGGAGTGGGATGCTGGGGTGGCAAGGGAGTAGTCTGTAGGGGCCGAACATCGACACGAGGGGGTGGGAGGGAGGGGGAAGTGTTCCAGGAGGAGGACTGAGACAATGGACAGGGATCGGGAAGACAGGGTGGTTGGAAGGTCTATGCAAAGAGGTTGAATAGGGCTGGGGATGTGTGACTGGTCCATCTGTGCTGTTGTTGGTGGGGGCTGGATGTAGGAGATGTTTGGCGGGGCAATATAGACTGTGGGCCCTCCTTGGAAGCCAATCACCCCCCTCTCCAGGTCCAGTTGGCAGCCTGTGCACCGCAGGAAGTCCAGCCCTAGGATACAGGGGTCCTGCACAGCTGCTACATACACTGGGTGGAGGACAGTCTTTCCCCCTACACAGATGGACAACAACCCCTTCCCTTTCATGGGAGCCCTCTCCCCCGTGACTGTGCGGAGCTGCACAGTTGTAGGTTGGAGTACCGTCCAGGTTGGCAAAATGTCTAGCCTCACCAGGGTCACTGTAGACCTTGTATCGACTAAAGCCAATCAGGCCACCCCCTCAACAGTGACAGGAACATGACAAAAGTCCAGGTCCGCCCCACCACGACAACAGGCTCCAGGATGCTGTCATCTGCTTCTGGGGGGGGGTGGAGCTCCGCCCCCCCCAGCTGCGATGATGGGCTCCTCCAGACGACGACGGCGGGGGTAAGGGGGCAGGGCCTGGCGTCTCCCCAATTACGCGGGGTCTGACCCGTTTCCCTGGGCTCTCACAGTTTTAGGGCACTCTCTGACATGGTGGCCAGGCTGCCCGCAGCCCCAGCAGACCCTCTGCTCTCGACGAGACGGGGGGCGGCGGTCTATCTGCATAGAGACAGCATGGACGAGTTCAGTGAGCTCGTCCACCAAGGCTGGCTTCTGTGAGTCCTCACTCCCCTCCCTTGCCATTCTGCCATTCTCGCTGAGGAGCAGGATGACTGTCGATTGCTCCAGCCCACACCAGCTCCCTCTCTATGGCCATCTCCAAGGCCTCTTGCAAAGTCTGCGGGTGGGCTAGCTGGGTCTGAATGCGTACTTTTGTAGGGGAAACGGCCTGGAGAAACTGATCCCGACCGAGTTCGCTCTGTACGGCTGGCGGCATGTGGGCGTATGCTCGCCGAGACAGGCTCTCGATATCATTGGCCAGGGCCCGCAGCGTTTCCCCCGGCTTCCTGCGCCTATTACAGAGTTCTGAGCGCATTAGCCCCGGCTCAACACACAGTCCAAAACGCCTCCTTAGTGCTCCCACTAGGGCAACATAGTCCCCCCTGTCCTCTGGGGTAAGCAGCAACAAACAAGACAATGCGTCGTCCGCCAGACACATCGCAAGCTGCAGCGCTTTGACCTTCACTGACCATCCGGCAGCATCGGCCAAAAGTTCAAATTGCGCGTGGAAAGCTTCCCAGTCAGCCTTACCGGTGTATCTAGGCGTCTTGATGGACACTGGGCTCGATGTGAGGAAGGCGCCGCCATGTCTGTCGCCGTCTTGTGGCGGCCACGGGCAGGCGGCGCTGCGGGAAAAATCATCTTTTTCAACGGCGGCCGGCTCCCGTTGGGTTCTACCCCTCACCAAAGACTCCGAAGCTACTACCCATACCCCCTCGCCGTAGTCGTCCATCTCTATCTTCACCCGACAGTCCGCAGGGAGCATGGGAGAAAAATCCATATACTCACACCAAATCAGAACAAAAAGACATGGTAAACTCCTTGAAAAAACAACCTCTTCCAAGAGGCAGCAACACGATCAGGAACCTGTCTCAATGCTCGGTCCAACACCAACTCCTCGGCAGCAGCACGTGGCAAAGTCGTCCTTGTCCTGGCCTCTGCCATACACGCAGTTGGTTATGCTAACGGCTAACAAAAGACAAGACAATTCTTCCTCCAACCTTACAAAGCTGGGTATAAAAGACAAAATAGTTTTGTAGCAGCTCTAGCATGATTTTTAAACATGTTTAATAATTATTATCCAATGGAGTAACACCCATAGAAATGTTGTTTGTTTAGATGGCAAAAGCAGTGACGGAGGCATTCCCTCAGATCCCAGATGTTAAATTTGAGATATCCAAAAAGGCCATGAAAAAGGAGAGGAGAGATCTGGCTCTCGAAATCCTAAAGGCATCAGATACATATACTGTAAAGCACACATATACATTTAAATAGTATATTTGCAATATACTATTTAAATAAATAAATTCTTTGAACACACACACCTGTGCAGCCATTTGGCCTCCGGGATCTGATCCTCCCATGACAGACTGGGTGAGTTATTGTGAAGCAGCAGTTCCAATATAGAATTGTTATGTAGACATAACAAGTACCATTGAGTACAGCTAAGAGAAAACCAACTGACACAAGCGTGTAAACATTCTTAAAGCAAAATGAAAAATAAAATAATTAATTATTGTTTGGGTTTTTCTTCAGGTCCAGTGTAATGACTGTGAACAATTTTTTCATGCCCTGTGTTTGGCAATGTACGTGGATGCTGTTGAAAAAATAGATATCATTTCTGCATATTAATATTCATATAAAATAGAGGAAGCACTAAAATGCCATAACAAGTTGTATGTCTTATTTGTCCAGTTTAGTAATACAATTGGATACTGGTTTGGAGTCACTGGGTCACAAGACGTGGAAGCTATCGAAAAAATACATCATATCTACATATTAATATTCATATAAAATAGATGAAGCACTAAAATACCATAGAAAGAGGTTTGTTTTATGTGTCCATTTTAGTAATACAATGTGATACTGGTTTTGAGCCACTGGGTCACATGGTAGGTATAGAAGCTTTTGAAAAAGAGTGATCATTTATGCATATTCATATAAAATATAGGAAGCACTAAAATACCATAAACAGAGGTGTGTATTATGTGTCCAGTCTTAAGTTTTGTCCAACGTATTACCGCAGCTGAGCCGACAAATAAAAATGTCTGCAAAATGTGGATGCGTCCATATCATACACCTGTAGATGGAGACATCTCACAGGAAGTGAACTGTAACTCACAGAAGACAATACACATGACGTATTGTTTAGCCTACATGTCCTTGGTAAAAGGAAATTCACACAAATATATCACGATGCACAAATATATCCTGATTTTGACATACACACACACACACATCTTCTTGACTCCCTCTCACACTCTTCCTCTCACACACTCTCTCTCCCCCTGTCTCCCCTGTCTCCCCCGTCTCTCTCTCTCTCTCTCTCTCTCTCTCTCTCTCTCTCTCTCTCTCTCTCTCTCTCTCTCTCTCTCTCTCTCTCTCTCTCTCTCTCTCTCTCTCTCTCTCTCTCTCTCTCTCTCTTCTCTCTCTCTCTCTCTTCCCCCCCCCCCCCGCAGAACACTCATATACTAAGAACGGTAGACTCCATCATAGTATAAATCGATGCCACGAGCCATCCTCCTCTCCTCTCTCCGTGATGGACTGGACCGCATTTATTCTGGACTTCAACTAGTCCTCAGAGCGTGGTAGGCTGCTGGCGGGATATCAACCGGGGTGTTTTGAGTTATGAATCCATCAGGAGTCAAGGAAACGTCCGATTGGACAGGGAGATTACCTGAGACCGATGCAAGCCCCCTTGGACGCACGGGTTGGAGGTAGGTAACATGCTGAGTTTACCTTGATAATAAAATCTCCTAATTATTACAGTTCTTCTCAGTCACTTTGGTACATTTCTCAGATCAGAATTGAATTTCTCCAAACTACCTGTTCAATCTTCACATCATTGTGTCATTTGTGCACATCAAAAAGCAGTTTCTCATTTCTTTGAACAAGTTGCAAATGCTTTGGTACATTCATGCAAATGATTATGTACAATTCTCTGCTCTTTCCTTCATTATCAATTGCTTATGTCATGTTGATTGAAATGTATTATAATGGTATCTATTGAATAGTCTCACCCCCACAACATTTAGGCATTAGTTCATTGCATAAGTCTTTACATGCAAAATGGTTGAACAAGTTGTCCTAATATGTCCAGCATATTTCTATACATTTCCATTTTTCTTTTTTTCTGTCCTGAATTGGTAAATTGCTACCAGGTGAATCTTGACTTTCTCTAAAGAAGGGAAATGTGTGAAGTGAAGATGAACCAACGATCAACCAGTTTACTGAAATAGCTCAAAGGTGGATCTCCTGAACTATGAACTGGCAAGAATATATATATATGGAGCACAACACAATGTTACATTGTCTGATAATGGAAGGAGAAGGATTTGGAAAGGGTCAGCAGCCAGAGAGAAGAGGAAGAGGAAGAGGAGTGAGGCTGCATGAGAATTAGTGGCCCAACAGACAGGAGCGTCAGGAGGTGTAGGAAGACTGCACCGTAATTCCTACAGCAATGCTCGTACAGTTTACCCTAAGGAGATTGTCCTATGTTCACATTTCTAGCAATGACATGGTCTGTCAACAAATTACAGTCCAAACAATCAAAGTTTAAATGTAAATCTTGTCCAGTCTCTTTCAATCCCCCACATACACTAAGGTGTACTTATAATTTACAATAATTGTCTTCAAAACTTCAGCCATAGTTTACATCCCTCCAGAGTACACTGTTCTATTGACAACATGACTTAGCAATTTGTCTTATCCGTACACAATGGCACAAGGACTTGTCATTCTGATGGCACTGACATGATCTTTGACACAGATATTTACTTTTGAGAAACTAACTAAGGATTTTGAGCAAGAGACATACTTTTGCATAAATCCATGGTGTTTTGCTAGTTGTACAAATTGATTTGAGAAATGCACTTACTGTTTTGCAAATTTCAATTCTGATCTGAGAAATGTACCAAAGCGACTGTAATTAATAATGATTGAGGCAAAATAAGGCAATGTCAGTCCAATTTCAACATATTTCTACATTGTGTGTCTTATGGGTTTAGCAGATAGCCGGTATATAGTCCATTAAAAAATGCCCTTTAAATATTTCGATTTCACTTATTCACATAGTTCTTCCTCTACATTAGCACACTTCTAATCTAATTTCCTTATCTTCCAGGACAGTGTCGTGTGTGTTGCAGGATCCTCTCTCATCCATCCCGACACTCCTTCTCCTCTGTCTGGGATTACTACCGACTGTGTGGAGTAAGTCCTTTAGGAAACAATCACCTCTTTCACCGTTGCACTTTTGCTTGGTGTATCATTTCCGTTTATTCCTGTCCATGTTCATTTGACATGGAAGTCCCCCTTCCCATCTCCACATCGTTCTGCTATATGTAAGTAGTCTGGGCATTAGAAAACAGAAAGCATTTCACTTTTGCATCCGAAGTTGGTGGTCTTCTTTCACATGAGATTTTGTGTCATTTCACCACCTGGTGGTACTGAAGCTTCACCGCAAATTGAAAGAGCCATTTGCTGTTTAGAAAAATCTTTGTCAGATTATGATGTCCCCTTTCACTCACAGTGGCTATGATCAACCACTGTTGTGAAACCAAGGGTTGTGTGTTTATTATTTCAATAGTCCAAGCATTGGGACTTTTTGCAAGTTGAAAGGTAGAATTCATTCTTGAAGGGGGCAAGAAATACCAGAACATAAAAATAAATAAAATGATTAAATTAGAGACTTGATATATTTTATATCGGGGTTTAGCAAGAGAGATGTCAGAAGCAACCAATCAATGCACTAATGGTGATATCACTAGTCCCAGCATGAGCTATTATGGTATTACTTCACGTCGAGAGAGCTATGTGTGTGTGTGTGTGTGTGTGCGCGTGCGTGTGCGTGTGTGTGTGCTCGTGCGTGTGCGTGTGTGTGTGTGTGTGTGGGACAGACCGGGAAGAGGGGATGAAAAGATAGACAGGGAGGAGATTGATAGAGAGTGGAGATAGAGAGGTGAAGGGAGAGACAGAAGGAAATGGAGAGAGAGAGGAGATAGAGACGAAGGGAAAGACAGAAGCAGATGGAGAGAGAGAGAGACAGTCAGTGCGTTATTGGGTTATTCCGACTATGACTGGATTATTAAGATGCATGTAAACACCTTAGACTGACTATTTCGAATCAAATTGAGTTTCTCCTAGTCAAATTAAGACCCCTAGATTATTTGATGGTTAGTCGCATTAAGCGTGCATGTATACAGCCAAATCGAATTGGAATTGGATTTTGCGTTCTGCGCATGCGGGGATCGTGAGCCGGAAGTAGAAGGAGACGGTAGTCGAGTTGTTGTCGGCTGATTTATTTAAAAGGTTTGCCCAGAAGATGGAGGAAGCCGATGTCTTGTCAATGTAGGTACTAGGGCTGTCAAAACGAACTTCGCTATTCGAATACAATTCGAATTTTAAAAAAAAGGAGAACATTCGAGTGCGGCAACTAACGTTCAAACTTCTTTTTTTAAAAAAAAATTTAGCAAATTTTATTGACAAGTCAAGAATTACATTTAACTTTTGCCTAGCAACGACGCAAATCAAAGTCAACGTCGTGCGTCGTGACGTTCGGCATTGCATGCTTACAAGATGGCGGGGAGCAGCGTGCCAGCAGACACAGAGCTGGAAAGCATAACTCCTGAAAACTTAAAAAGCACCGTGTGGAAAAATTTTGGGTTTCCATCTAGAAACGGGAAGACTACATCCAGAGAAACCGTCATTTGCAAATTATGCTGTAAGTCGTTAAAGTACCACTCGACTACGAGCAACATGAGCGCACACCTCCATTCAGTGCATTACTCGGAGTACGCAGAACAGTTAGCGGCTGAGGAAGAGCCACGGTCAAAACAGCCAAGAATAACATCGGTTTTGACTCCCTCCGTTGTCTGCCAGCTGGGCGGCAAGAGACAATAACGAAAAAGCTGACTGAGACTACTATAAAAGTACAGAAAAGATAACCAGTGCTGTTTTAAATGCTGCAGCCATAAGCATTTATGTTTTCATTTTGATATTATTTAATTTATTTACTTTATCCATGTGTTAATAGCGGAGCGGTAAGAAAATCGCCTGCTTGTCTTTTCTTTTTGAGACTTAAAATAGCAGTGTGTGTGTGTATTTGAATGATTGAACATCAGCTTCTTCATTAAACATCATTGCTTGAATATTTCTGGCGTTATATCTTACCTATTTATATAAGTTTTGTATTGATTTGGTAAAACTTGTTGCAAATGTTACATAACAGATTTGGTTGACGCGCCCTCTCGTGGACGCGGGACGTAGGCCTAATAATAAGATGGTATCGGTGTATATAATGATATAATTAAAAAAAACATTAAAATATTCGAATATTATTCGAATATTCAACATAAGAAGCATTAGAAATTCGAATATGATTTGAGGGGAGGATTGACAGCCCTAGTAGGTACCCCCTATGAGAAGAGTATCCCTGGCCGGGGGAGCACCGATGCATTCAGTGCAGGTGGAAGCACACAGACACTACGCTTCGGTTTCACCAAAGGCCAAACTGAAAGTACAAACAAACTGACAGGGATAGTCTCTGATATTATGTATCTTAAAGACTGCGTCGGGTTCTCCGACTCTCTGGTACTTCCACAACAAGTAAAGACTCGTAGAGGGGGTTATCTTGGCCATGGTGGAGAAGGAATTGGGGGGAAAGGAACTTTGGCTTTGACTCTCTGAAGACCAGATTGAACCGTGATAGGTGGAGAAAGGGAATATTGTCATATACAGGCTCAGCCGCTTAGGTGATCCCCAAAAGCTGGTCGGAACAATGGGATGTGGGAGCGGAAGCTTTCTTTTTCTTTTTATAAAGGGACATCGGACTAGTGGGCTGGAGGGCCAATGGGAGTTTTTCGGGTTATTGAGTTCGGAACAATGGAGCGCCGGAGAAATAACATGGACCTGAACTGACAGCTGTCTACTGAAAACATCTTTCTCAAACGCCGCCTGAGTTTGTTGGTGATGTAAAGAGGTCAGCCGGCGGCTCTACTGCCACTAGTTGAAATGGGTACAGCGCCACCTGGTGTACCGGGGCATGACATGCTTCGGCCGATAAATTGATTTTCTCACCGCCATGTATACTCGGACAATTGCGATTGTCCAATTGAGGAGCTTACAGCCTCTCTGCTTACAGCCTCTTCCCCCCAGCCTCTTCCTCCACCCACAGCCGCGTGCACACCCAAATACACACATGCAGACATACGCACACACACATACATGTATACACAAACGCATACACACATATAACGCATAAAAGTGATTTGGGGTTTTGTTTTCTTTGTTGTTTTCTTTTGTTTGATTATTTTTGTTAATTTTTTTAAGGCTTTGTTAATGTTGTAAATATAAGAGTATCGTATAAATATGAGTCATTTGAATGTGCATTATGTAAATAGTTGTTTAAAACTGAAAAATGCATAGCAGATAATTACGAGCAGTTAAACAAGGGGTGGGAATACAAATGTCGCTACCGCTCTCCTTTTCGGCACAGACACTACATTTATTTTAGAAATATTTATGACATTTTATAGTTATTGTTGTTTTGTGTTGTGTGTATTTGTATGATGTGTCATACTTGCTTTCATTTTATTATTTTTTTGTTAGAAATAAAGACGAAATGAATGAATGAATGCACGCACGCACAAACACATTTACAAACACACACGTGTGGGATGCAAGACAAATGACAATAAAGTACTCCTGTACACACACATGTACACACAAATACACAGAGACACGCACAAGCCACAAGCGCACACACACACACACACACAATCACACACTTGAACACACTAGAGCATGGCTACCCGACCCGAGCCCGCGGGTAGCCCGAGCCCGAGCGGGTAACGGGCCAGGTCGGGTCTGGTTTTTAATTAATTACTTCGGGCTCGAGTCGGGTCGGACAAACTACTTTTTTTTTTCTTTTTTTTTTTTTTTTACACATTAATATTTTCTTTCCCTTTCTTTCTTTTTTTACAACAAAAGACAGACGTGAAAAAAACTAAATTTAACACAAAGCCTTTCTTTGTTGTGATCACTATCTCTCACGTGTTCTCTATAAATACCGGGGGGAGAGGGCGGGGGGAGTATGGGTCCAAAGTAACACGGCTTGTTCATATTTATCTTGTTTTTATCAAAAGATATCTGACTGTCAGTGCCCTTGTTTATGCGTGATTACAAACATTGTGACCTATATATCAAATTCATTTTTAGAACGAAAAATCATAATTTCCTATCGGCAGGATCAGGATGTACATGGCGCGGTAAAGGAGGTATTATTGCAAAACAATCATTTGTTACTGTCATTTGCTGAATAATTAGGCTATATTTAATCATATTATTTTATTAGGGAACCGAATTTAACACCAGTATCTAGGTTTGACCACTCAAATTGAGAACTTAGGCTATTTGCCATATCGAACCAATTGAACCAAGTGCTGCTCACGGGACACCGCGAACAGCTGGAAGAGGTTTTCACTTTAGTCCACAATCCACACACACACACACACACACACACACACACACACACACACACACACACACACACACACACACACACACACACACACACACCACACACACACACACACACACACACACACACACACACACACACACACACACACACGGCTCTCTCTCTCTCTCTCTCTCTCTCTCTCTCTCTCTCTCTCTCTCTCTCTCTCTCTCTCTCTCTCTCTCTCTCTCTCTCTCTCTCTCTCTCTCTCTCTCTCTCTCTCTCTCTCTCTCTCTCTCTCTCTCTCTCTCTTTCTCTCTCCCGAGTCGTCTCACTTCCGAGCCGCTTGACGAGCGTCGCGCTGTTAAATGTCATTGAAAATAACATGCATTTTCAATAATAACATTTCGGGTAACGGGTCGGGTCGGGCCTGGTTTTTAATTTATTAATTCGGGCTCGGTTCGGGTCGGGTTTGAGAGTCTCGGGCTCGGGCCGGGTACGGGCTTAATTTCCAGGCCCGTGCAGCCCTCTAGAACACACATGTGTAGCGCCCCCTAGCGTGTCAAGCTTTTAGTGTGGAGTGCGCTCCCGAATTCTTCTAATGGCGAGAGAACTCTCTCTCTAAGGTTAGTTAATGCACTAATAGTAATTCACTAAATGTATTCAAATTTCTTAAATTAAATTAAGCTTTTACATGAACCTCACTATTTTAACCTTGTTAAATAGCTAGTCACATTACCAGTGTAATAAACAACAAATTAAATATTTAAATGAGACTAACTGTAAACTTGTAAACCAATACTTTCTAACAACACATCAGTATCAACATACCCAATGACACAATATCCAAGAGAAATACGTTTGAACTATTTACTGAAAATTAGACACACATACACTGCTTAGCTGAGGAGGTAGAGCAGTTGTCGATCCCCAACTCGTCCTAGCTGAGTGTTGATGTGTTCCTGAGCACTTAACCCTAACTGCTCCTGACGAGCTGGCTGTCGCATTGCATGGTTGACTCTGCCGTCAACGTGTGTATTAACGGATGTAAGTCGCTTTGGATAAAAGCGTCTGCTAAATGCCCTAAAATGTAAATGTATATACTGTTTCAATTTCTTGGTATTGACTCAAACAGTTCCTAAACTAAGCCGGCATTTAACTACCTAACTTAAATGGGTACCCAACCAGTTGTCATGGGAAGAGATGCAGGCCTGTAGCGTTGCTGGGGAGCGGAGAGACCTTAAAGAGGAGTGGCCGTTTCGCGCCGTGGCGCAGCAAACAAAATAATTAGGTCTGTAGTGCTGGTCGATGTCGTCCTCGCCGTGGCACGCTGGTTCTGGCGAGCTGCTGGTCATTGTCGTCCTCGCCGTGGCCAGTGTTGGGCAAGTTACTTTAAAAAAGTAATTAGTTAGATACTAGTTACTCCCCCCCAAAAAGTAACTAAAGTAGTTACTTAGTTACATATTTTAAAAGTAAAGTTACTTTGGAAAGTAACTATTTAGTTACTTTCATGTACATTTTTTAATGCTCAAATATGTCAAAGAATTTGGACACCACCTCCACCCCTCTTTAACAGAACAGACAGGACTCTTTAACAGAAACCCACACATCCACAGTACACAAATCTATTTTAATGTTGCTGTGCAAAGTGAGACTAACCTCCAATAAAATGTAATATTATAATTACTATGTTTATATAGTGGATCAATAAAAATAACAATATGTTTGGGAACTTTTTATATTTATTGCACCTCAACAGGCCACAACTAGGCAAAATGAAATGACGCTTGTTTAGCAATGTACCAAAAATAAATAAAACATTCACTCTTTCTAGTGCAAATTAGAACAAACTGGTAGACATACTGTACTTCAAGTATTTTCTTCCTCAAAACAGTGTAACAATATAAAGTGCATTAAATATTACTGAAAAGTGCCATGTATAGCAAAACGCAGGCATCCAAATGTAAACAGTATATACATTAAAAATAAAAGACATTAGAAATAAATCTCCATCGCTTTCTCTGGCCATTGACAATCTCACCTCAGGAGGCCGCAGCCAGCCAACCAATAAATCTAAGTTAAAGGTTGCATCAGCGATTCTAGGCCGAAACATAAATGATCACATTCATCTAATCTTTCCTCATGATCCGCTAGCTGCCCGCCCCATAAGCAGGCCGTCAAAAAAACGTGACAGCCTGCTTATGAGACGGGCAGCTAGCGGATCATGATGAATGTTATCATTTATGTTTCAGCCTAAAATCGCTGATACAACCTTTAAATTATGCTCTTTAGGAATATACCAAAATGTATTCAAAAAAACGTATACTCGTTTTAGTGCAAATGTAACACGATGCAGCAACTTTGGCATCCAACTTTAACTCCTGAACTTTCATCCATTCATCTAGCCATCCAACCAAGTCATCCAACCATCATTCCATTCTCCCCTTCCATCCAAGCCACCCTATCTACTTATCCTTCCATCCATTCTTGCCATCAAACCAGTGGTTGTATCTCAAAACCAAAAGCTTCTCAAACTTCTGGTCAGAGAGCCTGTTCCTCTGTGGAGTCAAGACTAGCTTTCCCAGGCTAAAAAGTCTCTCTACTGGGGCACTGGATGGAGTGGCTGCATTATGTTTGAGTGAAATGTTTTTTATCAGTGGAAATCTATTAAGGGATTCTATCCCTTGTTCTCCTGATTTTAAATAATCTCCGACTTGACTTTCAGCAGCCGCAGAGGTGTCATCCTCATCTTCAAAGCTGAAGAACTCATCCTCTATGGCAGAGTCTGTGCTGAGGTGGCGTGTTGGTTGGCTGGTACCTTCTTGCTGGTCTTGGTACAGGACAATTTTCCGACACTCTGCCAGAAGACTTGCCTTGGCCTTGTCCTTCCTGTCCTGTGTCCGCAGCCAACGCAGTTTGAACTTGGGCAGAGTCACAGCAGCCAAGACGGCATCCTCGCTTTCCAGCACCTCTGCAAATCGTGTTTTGATTGCCTGAAATTATACAAAAGGATGTGAAGTCCATTATTATATTATCTGTTTCTATCCCTTTCCCGAGAGAGAGCATTATAGATTATTATGAGCATATTTTTTTATGTATATAAAATTTTATATTAGCCTTTATTTATTTCCCTGTTAAATACATTCAGAAAAATGCCTATACATTCTATTTCTTTACAACAAGGCTTTGAAGGTCCATCATCTGTAGCCTAATATATAATAACTGTAAAGGCTAGGCTAGAATATCATAGTTAACTTTTCCCATCCATCTATATTAATACAATTCAATTATTGGATAATTTGTTGAAGATCTAAAATAAATTAAAGTTCTTACTGTGACAATTGCCTCTGGAAGGTCAATTAGGATGTGCAGGCCACTCTTCAGTTGCAGGGTCTTGAAAATCAATGTCTCCAGCGTGGGTAGGAGTGTGCCATGGTAACAACGATCTTCTCCTTGAAGAATGTCTAAGGCAACTGTAAGTGGCTTCATGACCGTACAGTACTCCCTAATGAACTGGTGTTCTCGTTCTGTGATGGCTGTCAATCCGAATTTGGACGAGATGGTGTTCAGCTCAACCATAGGAATCCCACATATACGATCCAGGGCATCATAAAAAGAGTTCCATCTTGTGGTGCATGGGACCAACAGCTTCTTTGAAATAACATCATGCACAGTCTCTGCGGCCACTGTTGACCGACTAGCCTTATTCCATAACCCTGTGCATTTTGTGGTAGCGCTTCTGTAAACCGCTTTTGTTCCTGGGGTTGACAGTAACCACTTGTCAATATCAGTGCATGAAACCAGGTTCAGGGTATGTGATGCACATCTCTGATGTGGCGGCAAAGTGATCACATTTTCTTCATCATCAACAGGGGTTTGTAAGGCCTCACTGATGTTGGTAAACGTCACCTCATCCTCGTCATCGTCAGAGTCATCCTGTTCCACTGGCTGGTACTTTTTGAAAGCCTTCACAAAATTTGAGCCATTATCTGTGACTGTTGTCGTTATCTTGTGTGATATGCCATACGAAGAGTGGATATTGTCCAGCTCGGTTGCAATTTTATCATGTGTATGGCGTCCCTTGAACCTCCTGCATGCCAGTGCTGCCTTACCTCGCTCCATGCTTTGTGGATTTATCCAATGTGCCGTTACACCTAGATAACTCTTATTGCATGCAGTCCAGATGTCTGCTGTGGTTGACAGATACTCTAATTTGTCAAATGTCCGCTTGAGCTCGACATTCATTTCAGCATATTGGGCGTCTATGTAGTTCGAGAAAGTCTTTCTACACGGCAGGCGTACCCCTCCTCTCACCGGTATTTTGGAAACTAGTTCTCTGAAAGACTCCAACTCAACCGTCGATAATGGCAGCATATCCTCCACAACATACCTGGCTACCCCTTTGTTTAGCTCAGTCTGAGACAAAACGTGTGGTGTTGTAAAATCAATCTTCTGCTGCTTAGGTTTTGTGCCACCGTCTCCTTTTCCTTCGGGGGTCTTGGCCACTAATGTCGTGGACGCATGTGCGGTTGACAGATGTTTCATTAGGTTTGAATTGCTCGACACCGACGTGGAGAGGCACTTGACTCCGGGGCATAATGTGCACTTCATGCTTACACTAGTGCCTTTCTTTTCTTGATAAGAAAAGTAATGTCTGTATTTCCATTGAAAAAATGCTACTGGGGGATCACTTTGGCTCGCCATTCCTGTTTCTCGTAACTTGTGTCCGTGTGTCCGAGTCAGCATGTATGCTGCATGCTTTCGAATGTGTAAACAACACCCGCCCAACTCTACCTCTGATTGGCTTACCGTGTCATTACTCGACCTCAGCCAATCGTATCATTAATGCAATTGTCTCGGCACACTAACCAAGAGGGAACAGTAGAGAGAGAGAGAGAGAGAGAGAGAGAGAGAGAGAGAGAGAGAGAGAGAGAGAGAGAGAGAGAGAGAGAGAGAGAGAGAGAGAGAGAGAGAGAGAGAGAGAGAGAGAGAGAGAGAGAGAGAGAGAGAGAGAGAGAGAGAGAGAGAGAGAGAGAGAGAGAGATGGTCTGATAAAAAAAATAGCTTCAATATAGTAACGCGCCGCATTTTTTGGAAGTAACGGTAACAGCGTTACCGTGATGGTGAGAGTAATCCGTTAGATTACTCGTTACTGAAAAAGAGAACGCCGTTAGTAACGCCGTTATTTATAACGCCGTTATTTATAACGCCGTTATTCCCATCACTGGCCGTGGCACACTGTTCTGGCGAGCTGGTGAAGACAGCAAAGCAACTCGCCGTGGCACGCTGTTCTGGCGAGCTGCTGGTTGATGTTGTCCTCGCTGTGGCACGCTCTTCTGGCGAGCTGGTGAAGACGGCAAAGCTAAGCCGGGGATCCACGCGAGTCGTTCCAGTCGTTCCGTAACGAGTCGTCATTGCAAAATGGATCCAGCAGACGTGTGGCGTATATTTGAATAACCAAGATCTGATTGGCCGATGGATCTGCCGCTGCCTGAAAAGTTGGAACATTTCTCAACTTTTTTGCCACAGGCCACGAAGCCGAATGGACTGAGGGACCCACAAGGCATTTAACGAGCGCCCCATGCAAAGTCAATGAGATCCGTCGACGGACGGAAGGTAGTGTGAATGAGCCCAGAGTGACTCATGGCGATTCACTCCAACTGACCACGGTGTGAATCTCATGTCCTCGTTACATGGCTGGCGGGAGCTCAGACCCTATTTATAGGTAGAGGGAAGGGGAGGCTAATGAATACTGCTGGTTAGTGTTAGCCAGGGCAGCGGTGGGTAGGGGGATCTTGTAGATTTGTTAGCTTCTCAGTGTTTAATTTCATAGCTCTCAATCAACGTGATGAGTAAGGGTGAACGAGCGGCTAATGAATACTGCCTGCTAGTGACAGGCAGCACTTAGCAATTGATCTAAACCCAGCTGATCACTGTGCCATGAGTAGGAGAAAAGGAGATTTAAAGCTAGTTAGCTGTCGCTCTTTGTGCTATGAGTTAAAGTTTACAAAAGAGTGATATTATTGGACGAAATACCTCCCGGTTAAACAGCAGTGCAGACATGTGTCATACTCAGCCGTATACCAGAAGTGAGCACAAATACTTTTTTGTGCATACATATGAAAAGACTTAGGCCTACATTGATTGAGTATGGGATAATCACCTCAAGGCATGCAAACAGTTTGATATGCCCGGCTCGTGGACTGCTTACCTTCCACGAGCCGGGCATATCAAACTGTTTATTGCCCTGCTTTGAGGTGAATATCCCCGTTTTTTCTACTTCTTGCTTGCCAACATAAAACAGATCAAATACTTTAATAATAATTGTGCTTCTTCTTATCGTAGTAAATGCTTATTAAATGAATACTAAGTTTAAGTTCATCTCCCTCAAAAATTATCCCCTTTATTTACGATTGATCAAACAAAATGGTAAACGGTGAAATTAAACGGGTACCCCCGGCCTTGTCTTTTGCTTTTGTCATTCCGTCGTCCGCTCTTCAACCAGTCCTCAAATGTCTTCCCTACCCCAAATACATTAAGTCACAAGTCAGCGGGAAACCTGCCGGGTTAATGCCCTCCCAGCCAATCAGATTCAAGCATTCTTAAACTAAGTAGAATAATTGTGTTTATTTTGTTATATTGGAGTAATTCATTAATTAATTAAGAGAGATTTAAAGTCTCCGTTAGTTATTCCACACATTCATCCATAACCTTTACGAAAAGAAAGTGAATATTATCCAAACACAATCGAAGATTAGCTGTCTGCCTAGTTTAAATTTAATTGTAATAACTTAAGAATTAATTGAGATTGCACACATAAAGCTCTCATATAGATGTTTCTTATTACAAGGAAAATACATTTCATCATATAATTCACTCAAAATGTGTCCAGCAAGCTAGTTAATTCTGAATTAAATTCAGCATCCTTCATGCTAATGCATTAGTCTCTTATTGAACTCGCTAGGTCACAAGTCTGGATTTGTGCTCCTGTGTTAGATGCTGCTTTCCTTGATGTCAAATAAAAATGGATTTTATCACTGAAGCTTTTCATCTAAACTAATTAAAGTGGCCCTTATTTGTTATAAGTCCTAAACCCCTGCGTTTAGGTCTAAATATTTCCCAGGATTCCTGTCAAAACAGGAAGTTCCCTTTTAAAGGGTGAACAAAAGCAATTTTGAGTTTATTAAAGCGGTAGTGAACCAGGGTCACGTGACGCAGGTGATGTAGATGGCTGCTTGAAAGACATGCTCCGCCTGCCCTGATGTTGAAACTTCAAAATACAACTCACTCTATGACCGAGGAGGACAAATTGCCCAAAGGCAACAGCAAAAAAAAAAAATTAACCAGCAGTTGCTGTCGAGTTTTGCCATGGCTAGCCCGAAAGCTAATGAACAAGCTAATGAAGCCGACGCGGGCATTTAAACGCAACAAGAGCCAGCAGCTAGCAACACTCCCACTGCCACCGATAGGGTAGTGTTGGGAAAAATGTGGTCTGGCCGTTCGGAGGAACTGAGACGGAGAAGGGATGGACTATGTCGGTATAAAAATCCTCGACTTTATTCAGTGAAAAGTTATACTGGTAACAGGTTATACTAATTATGAGCAGCAGTCTAAGAGGTAGGTTCGGTCTAATACCTTAGCGCGCGCTGAGGGTAAGTAGAATGTAAGTAGAATGTAAGGGGCTTAATTTGAATGTAAGGAGCTTAATTAGAATGTAAGGGGCTTAATTAGAATGTATGGGGCTTAATTAGAATGTAAGGACCATCATATCCCGTCAGTAGTGGCGCGAGAGCTTGCCAACATGTCTAGGCTTATCAAAGATACCTCTGAAGCACAAGGCAAGAAACTGGAAGATATTAAGAGGTCCACATTTGCAGTAGAAAACAAGCTTACAGAGATCTCAGAGCGTCTTAATAACGTTGAGGCCCAGCTAACCTTCCTCAAGGAGGCTAATCAGGAGCTACTAGAGAATCCCCCCGCTACCAGAGAGGAGGTGGAGCTGCTCAGACAAAAACTGGATAATATTGAGAACAGGGAAAGGAGGAATAACCTACGTTTCATCGGGTTCCCAGAGGAGTGTGAGGGCGGCGATGCAAAGGCTTTTCTCTATGATAATATTCCAAAAAACATGGAACATCGATTTTGCTGAGAGGCTGGAGATGGACCGAGCACACAGGAGGGGAGCAAGAGTCAGTTGGAACCGGGCCAGACACCGAGACCAAGGGCCCTTATTGCCAGATTCTTGAGACTCCAGGACAGAGAGAGCATTGTGGAAGCAGCCCGTAAAGGGAAGGTTACCTGGAACGGGCATAACATAATGGTGTTTCCCGAATACTCCAAGATCGTCACTGACAAACACCTGCGCTTCAACGATGCAAGAAACTGCTCCATGACCGATGGATGAAGTTCTCCTTGGTATTCCCTGCTTTGCTCATCATTCGGACGCCGGAGGGTCACCGTAAATTTGATAATCCAAAGAAGGCACAGGCCTGCATCCATTCCCTGGGTTAGCGCAATGCGCCCCTCTTTACGCATATGGCCTGACGGCCGTGAAGTTGCCATCGGTTTGTGGCGATAAAAAAATGTTTTGGAATACTTTTCGTGCAAGCTGGCTCACTCACCCTTCTTCAGACTTTTTCTATCTCCCTTTTTTTTTACTCTTCCTGGGATTGTTATAAGATGCTTGATCATTATGAATGAGTCGGGTTTATTTTTTATTTTTCCATTTCGTTCTCGGTTAAACTTTGTTCACAAATGGAATATTTTTTCTTTTGGGGATCATGCAGGAGGATGGGACCTCGAAAAATATTAATTGGACGTTTTACTACCCAATCGACGGACATATGGGGAAAAGGCGAGATTTATTTATTCTTATTTTGTAGCTGTTCCTCCATGCATATAGTCTCTAATAGTCTATTCTTTGTAGTGGTGTCTGAGCCTCACTATTTAGACGGATAAACGCTTAAGGCTTTGTCTTTATAATTGTTAAACATTATTTGGCTTGACGTTTGTTCATTATGTTTAATCTGATTTTCGCTTACTTTCCCTCTCTCTGTGCTGCGTTTGTCCGCGGTGCCGAGAGAGCGGCTATGATGACGTCACCGCAGGGTGGCTCTGTGTCTGGAAAGCAGTTGTTAAGTTAAAGGGTCACGGTCCTAAGAATAATTTGTGTTTCTGGCATCATGTTCAGGAGATGGCAGCTGATGACGACAGGTCATCTGAAGTTTAATTTTTGTTATGTTTTTTTTGTTTATGTATGTTTGGTTTAATGGTAATGGTGCAGCTTTTTTTTTGTAAGCCATGGAGTTGCAGCATTTAAATATGTTTAAGACCCACCATCATTATGACAGCCCGCAATAGTGATTTAAACTCTATGACATGGAATGTTAAGGGCCTTAACCATCCAATTAAAAAGAAAAAGGTATTGAGTTCTGTGAAATCTAAAAAATGTGACATTGTCTTCCTACAGGAGAGCCACTTATTAGCGCAGGAATCACAAAAACTACAGCGTGATTGGGTCGGTTGCTGACTCTTGTGGAAGTAAGAATAGTAGAGAAGTTGCCATCTTAGTCAACAAAATTTTGCCTTTTAAATGCCTTAAGCAGTCCTTAGATGAGGGGGGAAGAATAATTTTTATACTGTCAGAAATTCTGGGACATAGTTATACTGGCTAATGTATATGCCCCGAATACAGTTGACCCATCATTTATTGGTTTGCTGGAGAGTAAGCTCATTGACATGGGTGACTTCCCAATAATTATGGGTGGGGATTTTAATGATCCGATATTAGACCGCAGCACACTTACTCAACTTCCTATAAGGACTGGTATTGCCCTACACGATATGTGTGAAACGTATGGTTTGGTAGATATCTGGCGTGTACACAACCCATCTAGCAAGGAGGGACCCGCGATCAGTCGTAACAATGTAAAGTGAAGCTAAACCAACTTCATCAGAAAGAATGAAGAAACTTGCCGGTGAACACACAGAGTGCAACGCCGGCAACCAACCTGTGGTGATAGACTAAAAGTCCACATAAGTAAACAAATTAAAATATAACCTTATCAATAAACGCAAAGCATATAAGAGGCCAAAGTACCGATTCATTATTAATGGTTAGAGGACCTGATATTAATGACACTTACTCTTAAAAACAGCGTAACGGTGAGACACCACCAGGTGACATGAGAGATGGGATTAGGCAAAGAGCAACGTTACGAATCGTAACAGCGCCGAGAGTCAAGCGTATATCTAAGCAATAAAAGTCTCCCAACTCAAGTTAGAAATGTCCAGGGGCCGAGTGAGCCCCTGGACATTTCTAACATGAAAACACAAAGAGGCTGGGAGAAGACCATGATGCATTGTGAGAATGAGCCTCTCGACTCACTCCCTTTTCAGGATGTAGCGGTTAGGACGCACAGATGTTTTTGAGTAGGCCACAAGAATTAAGCCAGCGATGTAGTTTTACGGGGAAAATAGTGAATATTTAGATACCAATTGCCATAGTGGTTCACAGACCCACGTATAATACTATATTCACTGTAACGAGTTTGTAAGGAGTGGGTGGAGACAGAGTTGGCGTTCTGCGCTGGTTCGCTTTATTTAGCACAAAGCGAACAACCGGACAATCCAAATAATAGATAAAGGCTCTTCAACAAAAAGGTTTCAATACTCGTTCGCCGGCTCTCTGCGCTTCTCGCCGGTTCTGGAGGCTCTCACGCACTCTGGTTCCTTTCTCCCCACTGAAAGGCAAAGCAGACACATAAATACACTCTTCCTGATTTGGTCTGATTGCGGACACCTGTCCGCAACCAGACCCAATCGCCCCAGCAGACCCGGTGCTCCCTACTCCCCCTACTGGCAGACGCTGCCCCCCTCCACATACCCCCACCGCCCGACACAGGCCGGGGACCCATCCGGCCGTAAGCCTACTCCCCCCCCCCCCCCCTGAACAGGGAGAGGAAATCTGCCACGACCATCTGCGCCCCCGGCCTGTGGGCCAACCGGAAGTGGAAGGGCTGCAACGCGAGGTACCAGCGGGTGATCCTCGCGTTGGCATCCTTCATCCAATGGAGCCACTGGAGGGGGGCGTGGTCGGAGTAGAGGGTGAACTGGCGACCCAGCAGGTAGTAGTGGAGTGCGCCGACCGCCCACCGGACGGTCGGTCCCCCCTACCTGCTTGGTCAGGACAGCGCCCAACCCCCTGTCCGACGCGTCTGTCTGCACGGAGAAAGGGAGAGCAAAATTAGGAGCACACAGGACGGCTTTCCCCGCAGAGGGCTGTTTTCATCGCATCAAACGACACCTGACATGGCTCCGACCACTGGACCGTATCTGGGGAGGTCGGTCAAGGGGCTGGCCAGGTCGGCGAAGTTCGGGACAAACTGCCAATAGTACCCCGCCAGCCCCAGGAACCGCCTCACCTCCTTCTTGGTCCTGGGGCGAGGGGCGGCAGCGACCGCCGCGGTCTTACCGACCTGCGGCCGGACCTTCCCCCCCCCAGGTGGAACCCCAGATACTGGATCTCCCTCCGCCCGATTACGCACTTCTTCGGGTAGGCCGTGAGCCCCGCCCGCCTCAGCGACTGAAGGACGGCCGCCACCTGCCACATATGCTGCTCCCACGTACTACTATAGATGACAATGTCGTCAATGTAGGCAGCAGCATACGCGGCATGGGGCCGTAACACCCGGTCCATCAGCCGCTGAAACGTGGCCGGGGCCCCGAACGGAAGTACCTTGAATTGGTACAGACCGAGCGGAGTGGAGAACGCCGTTTTCTCTCGGGCTGCTGGAGACAACGGAATCTGCCAGTAGCCCTTGGTGCAGTCCAGAGTCGTATAGTAGGTAGCCATGCCAAGCCGGTCCACAAACTCGTCGATCCGAGGCATCGGGTAGGCGTCGAACTTGGACACCGCGTTCACCCTACGGTAATCCACACAGAACCGGACAGACCCGTCCGGCTTCCCCACAAGCACGACGGGGCTGCACCAGTCACTGTGGGACTCCTCGACGACGCCCAACTCTAACATTGCTGCCAATTCGCGCCGTATCACGTCTTGCTTGTGTACGGGCAGCCTGTAGGGGCGTGTCCGCACCGTTAACCCCGGTTGCGTCTCGATGTCGTGAGATATTAACGGGGTGCGACCGGGCAGGGGCGAAAAGACGTCGGCGAACTGGAGCTGTAAAGCAACCACGTCCGCCGCCTGACTCCCCGACAGATCCTCTCCTCGACCGACCGGAGGGATGGGCCCCGGGGCAGGGACTTCCGGTCCAAACTCCTCTCCCTCCGGTAGCGTCGTGGCGAACGCGACCGGGACCACATCATTCCACCTTTTCAGGAGGTTGATGTGGTAGATCTGTCGGGTATCGCCCCTGTCCGACCGCACTACCTCGTAATCCACGTCCCCGACTCTCCATGTGCCACAAAGGGACCTTGCCACTTCGCAAGTAATTTGGTGTTAGAGGTGGGCAACAGAACGAGGACTTTGTCCCCCGGTGTGAGATCGCGTAATCTAGTCCCTCTGTCTTACAGGCGTTTCTGATTCTCCTGGGCTTGGCGCAAATGCTCACGTGACATTACCCCGAGTGAGTGGAGCTTTGCGCGCAAGTCAAAGACGTATTGAATTTCGTTTTTGCCGTCGCTGGACCCCTCCTCCCAGTTTTCTTTAATGAGGTCCAGGACGCCCCTGGGCCTGCGCCCATAGAGCAATTCAAACGGGGAAAACCCTGTGGAAGCCTGAGGCACTTCCCGCACCCCAAACAGAGGTTCTAGCCATTGATGCCAATTTCGAGCATCCTCCTGAACAAACTTCCGGATCATGGACTTTAACGTCCGGTTAAACCTCTCACACAAGCCGTCTGTGGCTGGGTGATAGACGCTTGTGCGAATGGCCTTGACCTTCAATAACCCGTAAAGTTCCTTAATCGTGCGTGACATGAAATTGGTGCCCTGGTCAGTGAGAATCTCCTTTGGGATTCCCACCCGCGATATGTCGTGAAACAACGCCTGCGCAACACTCCTCGCGGAGATGTTGCGCAACGGAATTGCTTCCGGGTATCGGGTTGCGTAGTCGATCGGGACTAACACAAATCGATACCCTTGTGCGGAACGTTCTAATGTCCCGATAATGTCCATACCCACGCGATCGAATGGGACCTCCACCAGGGGAAGGGGCCGCAAGGGAGCCCTGGGGATGGCCGGGGGATTCACCAACTGGCACTCGGGGCAGGAGGCGCACCACCAGCGCACTTCTGCCCGAATCCCCGGCCAATAGAACCGAGCCATTATCCGGTTCAGTGTTTTGTCGTACCCCAGATGACCCGCATTTGGGTTGTAATGCTCCTGGGTACCAGCAACTGGGTAATCACCTCCTCACTCTGGGTGTCACGACCCACCCGATAGAGTCTGTCCCTAATCACCACAAAGTGTGGGTAAGTCAGCACTGCGTCTGGCTGTACCCGAAGACCATCAATAGATATCACTTGGTCGAAGGCTGAGCGTAGAGTAGCGTCACGAGACTGCTCAAGGGGGAAATCGTCTACCGGTGGGAATGTCGGCGCTTGGACCTCGGGTTGAGAACCTCCCGCCTCCTCCCCTGATTCCTGTTCTGCATCGGCGCAGAACACAGCACATGACTTGCATGTCCCTATCTGTCGTGCCCGTACCCCCATACTCTCGCTAACTGCCCCCGGAAACCCAGCCCAATCTATCCCTAGAATCAGGGGGTACGTGAGGCTCGGACTAACCGCCGCCTTGACTCTATGCGTTTTCCCCCCATAACGAATTTCGATAGGGACCAAGGGATACGTGTGGACATCCCCGTGGATACACCTCGCCGAAACGTTCGACGCCTCGACCAATGCCTCGGACCACACCAGGCGCTGATGGATCATGGTCTGCATACAGCCGGAATCCAACAGTGCCTGGTGCGTACCCCGTTGTATCCTCACCGGGATACAGTATGCCTTGCCGGGACCGTAGGGAGGGATCGGCGCACCGGCGACGCGGCCCACCTCCATCATCGGGCAGTCCCTCCGAAGGTGACCCGGTCGTCCACACCGCCAACACCCCTCCCTTGCCGTCTGAGCATCCATCTGCGGGTGGGGGGGAAGGTGATCCATGTGCCTGCTCCGGAGGGGCCCCCCCCCCACCTCGCTCTAGGTAGCGGGGTGGGTTTGTTCCCCCGCAGGGCCGCTGCACCGGTCCGTGGGCTCGGGACTGGTGGCGGCGGTCGTCTGTCCGTCGAGGGGGGAATCAGGTGGCCCTCCGCGATCTGGACGGCCGCCGAGAGGCTCTCGGGCCGGTGGTACCGGACCCAGGTCGACGTTCTGGCTGGAAGCCCCTCGACGAACCTCTCCAGGGCCACCTGCTCCACGATCTCCTCGGGGCTGTTCCTCTCCGGGCCCAGCCACCTCCTCGCCTGGTCCCGCAGCTGCTGGGCGTAGGTGAATGGACGATCGCCGTCCGTGAAGGCGAGGGCCCGGAACCGGCGGCGGTGTTCTTCCGGGTTCAGGCCCAGCCGGTCCCGAATGGCCTTGTCCACGGCCTCGGTAGTCCTGCTGGGCCCCTGCCGGCAGACTATGCGCCGCGAGCTGGGCCTCGCCCGTCAGGAGCGGCAGGAGGCGGTGAGCCCACTCTCGGCATGGCTACCCGGAGACCTCGGCCACCCCCCAGAATGTCTCCAGGAAGGACTCCGCGTCGTCGCTGTCCCCCATCTTGGGGACGTGAATGGATCCCACCGGCCCTGCCGCGCTGGGTTCCCGTCCGCGGTCGCCAGAGTCGAGGAGCTCCTTAAGGAGCAGAGACTGGCCCAGCTCCAGGTGCGCCTCGTTCTGCACCTGCTGTACCTGCGACTGCCGTTCGGACATCTGCACGAGATGCCCGAGTACTGCTGCCAACGGTGACTGCTCCATGGCCTCACTCGCCCCACGTTGGGCGCCACTGTAACGAGTTCGTAAGGAGTGGGCGGAGACAGAGTTGGCGTTCTGCGCTGGTTCGCTTTATTTAGCACAAAGCGAACAACCGGACAATCCAAATAATAGATAAAGGCTCTTCAACAAAAAGGGTTCAATACTCGTTCGCTGGCTCTCTGCCGGTTTGCTGCGCTTCTCGCCGGTTCTGGAGGCTCTCACGCACTCTGGTTCCTTTCTCCCCACTGAAAGGCAAAGCAGACACATAAGTACACTCTTCCTGTTTGGGTCTGATTGCGGACACCTGTCCGCAACCAGACCCAATCGCCCCAGCAGACCCGGTGCTCCCTACTCCCCCTACCGGCAGACGCCACCCCCCTCCACATTCACATTTAACATAGAAATAATTTTCGTACATACATTTCAATAGCTCATCTCATAACATTTCGTATGCTGATTATTAACTTCACCATTACAATGTAAAATACCACAATAATTAACATCCTGCAAATAACGTTCCCCCCCTACAAGCAGTAATCTTCCCGCATCCCAATCAGGCAATCAAGTGGTACTTTTCCAGGCACTCGTGTTGCCCGGGGTTCAAAATGTTTGAGGACTCAAGACGTGAGTGAGGGCTGTCAGTGTTTGTTTGTGTGGTGCAAAGTGGATGTATTAACGGCAGAGAATGGGTTATGGAGCCGATCGGCTGGTACCTAACCGATGGCTAGGATGTTTGCATGTGTACAGGTAAGTAGCAGAAAGGTTTTGTAGTTTGTGATCAGTAGGTCTAATCAGTGGTGGCTGGTGATCAAAAGTGTTGGCGGGGCACAGTAATAGACAGGGTGTCCGAGGTCCCCCCCCCCCAATCTATTAATTCATTTAATAGATTTGATTTCCTGTATTCTGGTGCATTTTAGGGATGGCCATTACCTATTTACCTCCATCTATTAATTCATTTAATAGATTTGATTTCCTGTATTCTGGTGCATTTTAGGGATGGCCATTACCTATTTACCTACTTTTTATTCAGATTCACAGCCTACATCCTGACTTGCAGGGCCTGGACAAGCTTACACTGCATATACAGACCTACTTTATGGCCATTCCACCAGCCATTGCTATTTGACCCATTGTTGTTATTCTGATATTGAGAAAAATCATGATCACTGTCCTATAGCGTCCATTTTTTGTGAGTCTCAATGTCTACTTCAAATGCAGTTAGAAATATGGGACAGTTGCTTCATTTTGTTTATATGCTACGGGCCGAAATACTAAATGAATATGTAACTTACTGTCATGATCCGCCCCTGGTTTTCCCATTCACCTGCCTGCCACCCTGATCTCTCCTAATTAACCAAACCCCCTTCACCTGTGCTCCCCCTATATCAGTCCTCTCCTTCCAAACATTCCCTGCCAGATTGTCTCTTGTGTTTCACAGTGCTTTCCCGTGATTCAAATCCTGACCTACCTCCGATCCTGCTGCTCTCTGATCCCTGCCTGTCTGACTATTCTGCCGGTTCCTGATCCCCGCCTGTCTGACTCTTCTGCCGGTTCCTGATCGGAATCCAAATAAACTATTGACACTGTTCCACGCTCGTCGTCAGTCTGTGCACTTGGGTTCAGCCAAACGCCCTCGTCTCACTTACTTGCTCCTTTTAAGTATACCATTGCTTGGGGAGTCCAATTCCTCCACTGAAAAGGGTGGAAAGTGCTTACAACTCTCTGCTAGTTAGCGACCTATCTCTTCTCTACATGTAGGCCTACTTGTGTTGCGCGAATGCTGCTGAGGGAGGTAGCCTATTTGATTGATTCGCTGAATTGTCCAATCATGTGTTAACAAAAGAAAAGCAATACCATTGGCCTGGGGCACACTCCTGGTGCGACCCGAGGGTGAATTTTCTTGCACCAGTGAAAAGCTGTCTCTGCTTGACAGACAGCAAAAAGTTAGCGAGCGTTATTGACTTCAACGTGGCCGGCGCCCCTGTCTTGGAGGAGGGCTTTATTTCGCATGACCAATAAATAGCCTACCCCAAATCATTGACGTTCAGATGCATGGTTGCTGCAGTGACAAGTATATCACACAGTTAAACGAGGATTAACGCTATGTATTTTTGTTGATTTATTTCGTAATGATAATAGTTTATTAATAGTTGGCAGACATTCAAGTGAATATTTCACGGAGGGGCGGCGCCTTAGCGCCCCCTATTCACCCACCGCCAATGGGTTTAATGACGAGAGGCGGTTGCCGGCACGGCACACAGGGTTCGGGTTAGGTGGGAGACAGTGGGAGCTGAGCTGAGCTCTCATAGAGAGAGGTCTGGCTCCCATGAAAGCAGCAAACTCAAATATCAGCAGCATAATATTCTAATTACAAATAAAGCTATTTTCCCTTCTACATATGGAGTAATATCGACGGGATATTGTATAGAACGCCGGTCATTATCGGGAAAATAATCCCGGACAGAACAAACCGGACACCGACGTGAAACGGAGGTGTCTTGCTTCAAATGAAGGGGGTTATTTTCGATTATGAGCGGCTGATTGCCAAACGAAAAAATAACTTCACATGGTGTGTCGTTTTAAAATTTGTTTGTTACCATTCATAGTGTGGATCAGCAGAGAAATAGTTTGCAAGAACGTTGACGTCGCTTAGCAACCGAAGATGCTGGCGTTGATAAGTTACAGGAACACTACGGAGTGATACCAAAGACTACCAAAGATATACCAAAGATACCAAAGACCAAAAAATCCACTGTCGGTGACAGCTGTCAATATATAATCGTCACGATCGATCGATCAGAAGAAGACACTTTAATTTTATTTTGTCAAATAAACGTCATATAAACTTGGAGACGACTGGCTAGTACATGGTACCGGAAAAGAGGCCGCTTAACGACGTCACACTCGGACGTTTCGGCTTTGCTACACAAAAGCTAAACATAGCTCCAGATAAAAGTATAGCCATAATAGCACAGGCGCCTCCTAGCTCGACTGGGAATGTAGCGGATTCTAACTCTGCGACCTCTACATCTAGTGATGGTGTCTGGCACCATCGTGTCAGTGTAACACTGGATGAAATAACTATTAATTGGCGTGCATACATGATTATATGTGAGGTGCGATGTAACAGGGAAAGAGGATAAGGACAATCTATTTTTTCAAATAGTTGAATTGGACCAGGGGACAGGTTCTGAAGCCATTTACAATGCACTACTCGGTAGTCTCAAGGGATCTGGTATGGATTGGGAATTTCTTCAGAAGAACTTGATGTGGCTATATATGGGGTTTGGGGTTGCGGTTTGGACAGGGAGACAGACGGGACTAATAGAAAGAGTGAAGAAGGATTTCCCCCAACTACAGCCTGTGCAATGTCTTGAACATCGTTTGGAGTTAGCTTTCAATGATTCATTGAACATTGTGACAGGGTGTAATCATTTTGAATCTTTTATTTCTAAGCTATACACTTTTTAT